>BDUI01000998.1:113139-151216 GCA_002335545.1 Apodemus speciosus
AGCTGATCATGCTAGCTTGATCTCAAACAAAACGTGTGATTGCTAAAATTAGCACCAAAATCTAAAGGATGACATTCGTTGTCTTCTTGATGTCCTTTTTTTCTGTTGTTTTTCTTGAATTTCCCACAAAGAACATGGATTGCTGTGATTTTTAGGGAAAAGTGGTATTCTAAAAGAAAATATTGTCATGCTGATTCTACTTCAGGCCAACTATACATTACTGGTATTTTCAAACCCCAACTTGTAGTCCCTATTACAAGAAATATATATTCGGCCAGCTGTGGTAGTTCACACTTATAATTCCAGAACTCAGAAAGTAGAAGCTATAACATCAGGAGTTCAACACCAGCCTCAGCCACATAACAACTTTGAGGCTAAATGGATTATATCAGATCCCGCTTCAAGAAGAAAAAGAAAGAAGGAAAAAGAATGTATGTATTGCTAATCTCCTTAATGATTCTACATGTAATAAGGACACATGCTCCACTATGATCATAGCATCCTTATTTATAATAGCCAGAAGCTGGAAAGAACCCACATGTCCTTCAACAGAGAAATGGATACAGAAATTGTGGTATATATACACAATGGAGTGTTATTCAGCTATTAAAAACAATGAATTCATGAAATTCTTCAATGGATGGAACTATAAAGTGTCATCCTGAGTGAGGTAACCCAGTCACAAAGCAACACATGGTATGCACTCACTGATAAGTTGATATTAGCCCAAAAGCTCAAAATAAACAAGTTACAATTCACAGACCACTGAAAGCTCAAGAAGAAGGAAGACTGTAGTGGGGGTGCTTTGGATCCTCTGAGAAAGGGAACAAAATACCCGCAGGAGCAATAAAGGAGACCAAGTGTGGAGCAGAGACTGAAGGAAAGGCCACCCAGAGACTGCCCTACCTGGAGATTCATCCTATAAACAGTCACCAAACCCAGACACTATTGTGGACAACAARAAGTGCATACYGAAAGGAGACTGTTATGGTTGTCTCYRGAGGGGYCCTGCCAGAGCCTTACASATACAGAGGCAGATGCTAGCAGCYAACCATTGGACTGRGCATGGGGTCCCCAATGGAGGAGTTGGAAGGCAGACTGGAGGAGCAGAAGGGGCTTACAGCCCCATGGGAAGAACAACAATGTGGGCCACCCAGACACCCCAGGACTCCCAGGTACCTACCAAGGGGTACACAAGGTTCCAGCCAAAAATGTGGCAGAGGAATGCCTTGTCGAGCATCAGTGGGAGGAGTGGTCCTTGGCCTGGTGAAGGCTCAATAGATGTCCCAACAAAGGGAAACCGAAGGGGGGGAGGTGGGAGTGGGTCGGGTGGAGGAGCATATACTTGGAGGCAGGGGCTGGGAGGAGGGGTTGGGAGTTTTCAGGGAAAGGAGAAACCGGGAAAGGTTATAGCATTTGAAATGTAAATCAAGAATGTATTCAATAATAAAAATTTTATTTAAAAAAAAAAACTACAGCCATCTATGTCACCCCCAGCAGTTTGGGGTGGGCTGTTCTACTGGCCTTCCACCCTGATGAGCTGAGCCATGTGTCACCTGATGGTCAGTGAAACATACAGGATTCTGGACGTCAGCTGACTATCAGCTGGAACAAAACAATGACCATAGATCTATTGTCATTCCAGCATTGAGGTCCTCAGATTAGCTAAGTCTCCAAGAAGCAAGAATATCTCTCGTCTCTGCTTGTACTCTTTTTGTTATTGACCCAATCATTGGCCAAAGTAAATCACCCAGCTCTGTGAAAAGCAAATTCGGAAAGGGACTACTCAAAAGATGTAGGAAATAATTTGTGGCGATGTGAGTCAGCTTTCCATTACAGGAACAAAATATTAGAAATAATCAACTTTTAAACGAGGAGTGGTCAAGGCAGGTATGGTGGAGTATGCTTGTAACCCCAGAATTTAGAGGCAGGAGGATCAGTAGTAGTTCAAAGCCATCCTCAGTTACACAATGAGTTTAAGACCAGCCTGGGATATAAGAAACCGGATCTCAAAACTAAAATATAGTCTGGGGAGCTGGTTCACTGAATAAAGGAGCTTACTGCTGACACTGTAGGCCTGAATTCCATCTTCAGGACCTATGTGATGGAAGGAAAGACCTGACTCCCACAAGTTATCCTCTGACCTCCATACACAAATACCATGCACACATATACATACATACATACATACATACATACATACATACATACATACATACATAATTGTAATTTTAATTTAAAAATGACAAATATGATGACAAGTTTATTTGAGGCTCACAGTTCTGAGTTTCATGGCCAGTAGGTACAGTGGATTTGGGAACAGAGGTTGTAGTGAGAATGCATGGTTGAGGAAGGTACTCACCACATAGCAACCAAAAAGCAAAGACTCATACAAAGGAACAAGGGTTCTAGTACCCCTTCCACTAGACTCCACCTCTTAAACATCCCACCACCTTACAATATACCACACTGCAGACCAAGTCTGCAATACATTGATTGGCCTTAGGTAGACATCTATTGGAACTGTAGAAGTGGCCATTTCTGAAATCTATGTATAACCCCACAACCAAACTCAGGACTTTGTAAATAGTAGACATGAAATTAATGTTTATTGAGTGAAATGCCAGCTCCACTGCTATGAAAAAACAATCGAAGTATGTCTTTTCTTTCTGCACTAATGACAGCACACCAAGCAGTCTGTCTTCCTCACTGAAGAGTGCTTCATCAGAGATGATGGATCTTTGTGGCTCCTACGATGTATTCTTCCTAGTAATTGTTTCTAACCTAAAGCTCTTTGAACCCCAGGACTGGTTGCATTGAGCTCTCAAAGAGAGCTCCCAATTTCTCTCCCAATTTCTGACAAGTCCCTCACTGATGCCCTCTGGTTGCTTCTTTGGGTTGTACAATGCTTTGCAACCTTTTCTACTCAAACAGACAATTGTGTGTTCTCTCAATGAGTAGTTTTCAACAGGCATGATGTCTCCGCTATTATTCTATTGCTATAAAGATCCACAGCAACTCTTATAAAAGAAAGTATGTAATTGGGGAATGGCTTACAGTTTCAGAGGTTTAGTCCTGTTATCATCTTGGCAGGAATGAGAAAAATCTCTGCTATAGGCCTCAGAGTTAGCTGGTGACAATTTTAGACTTTGGGTTGATAAAGCTAGGGGGCCTCACAGCACATTCCAAAAGGATTTACCTAAATAGTCACAAGAATGTTAATTCACACACAGAAGTAGGCAATGAATAGCTATGAAGGAGACTATAGATAGCCCAAGATAATTTGGCTCTGGTCCTACAAAATTCTAACTATCCACAATCACTGAAGTTTTAATCAGTCAATCAGCTTTGCAAAATGCCTAATGTAGGTATAGCTTTTCTTCTGGAAACCTCAGTTCATACCGCAYTTGGAGGAAGGTGCTGGCTTGTTCTTAAAGTCAAGAGCACTGCTAAATGTCCTTCGATACACAGGACATTCCCTCATATGGGAGAACAAACCAGTTTAAAATGGCAAGAATCTGCTGGATATGTAGTCCAGTGGTAGACATTTGCCTAGTATAGTCAAAGCCCTGAGTTCAATCCCCCAAACCACTAAAATGCCTCATGTCTATGCCAAGAAGCCATGCCTTATTTTCAGTAAGCCTTCCTTTGTCTTATAGATTTATACAAGGCAAGCACAGAAACTGTCAAAATAGCCACTTCGTTAGAGGGAAGGTTTTCATTGTGAAGAAGAGAGAGAAAATATTCAGAGGTATCTGGAAGTGTCCAGAGCAAAAAGAAAGAGAAGTAGGCTGGACATGGCCAGGGCTATCTGCAAGAGAGGCAAGAGAGAGCTTGGGGTGAACAAATCATGCAGATTATTGGGAAGATGAATAGCTGGGGAGTGACTCCTTCTGGGGACAAAAACCCATTTCACAAGTTCCCAAGGAATGCTGGCTTTTATCTAACCACCAGAAATCTTTAATAGTCCAGCTTGAGCTCATTTCTAGACATATCAACTGAGAACTAACAAAAGATACACCTTCATGCCCACCTAAGGCTGTTAACGAGGATAAATTACCCCCTCTAAAGAGAGTTAATCTCTGGGCAAGAACCCTAAACTCTCAACAGGCCACTTGAATAGTTCATGGGCCATCCCATGTTTCCCAGGGTTAGCCAGACAAACCAAGCTCTAAATGAGAGCTCAGTTGCATACAAGATGATCTTGTCATCTCTTTTGATTATCAAGCCTGCTGATTCCAAAAGTAATTTTCTCAGGAAACAGGAGTGCTTAATGGTTTCTTTATTGTAACCAGTTAATAGCCCCGTGAAATAAAAATGGCTTCCAGTGGAGAACTGCATTGTGGGATTGCTGTGTGAACTATCAGAATTCTTTAATAAAATGCATCTTAGTTACAAGGAATAATACAGCTTTTAAAAAAAAAGATACTTGTTCCATGGAGGAAGAGACCTTCTTAATGTCAGGGAGGCCACCAAGAGCAGAGAGAATGAAAGTTGTGCAGACACTAACTGCAGTGGCAGCTCCCAGGTACTAAAGCAACAGGAAATGAAAGCCTTAACTTTCTCTCCTTTTACCAGAGCTTTTAGCAATGATAATTAGAGGAAAGTGGCTGACATTTCCCTAGCAGGAAAGATAAACTCAAATTTGCSCAGGAAATTTACTTCTGAGATTTTTCTCCAAAAGAACTCAATAGTAAAGGTGCTTTTTATTAACCCTGGCCTTTATTCCTTGTCTGTTCCCTTTCTTATGCTACTTTCTGCTAGGAGCTAGGAAAGCCCACCTCGTTCATTACAGTTCCTCAATCCCAGTGAGGCTGGAAGGGGTGGGGAGGAGGGTGAAGGAGCCCAGGCTCCTGCTTTGCATTGCTTCGAACACTCTCTGCTCCTAGCCCTCCACTTCCACCTTCTCTCTTTTTCCTCCTGTTTCCCTCCCACCTGACACTAGACTTCTGAGTCCCTGGGGTAACAGGTGGAGGACCCTGGGGATGGCCAGCAAATAAGGTAAGCTTTGGAGGTGTAGCCCCCCCCCTACATCCTTCTGGGTTTGTTATCTGGCTCACAATGGGATCTGGAACCTAAGACCTTCTGCTCTTGTTATTTTCCTCTTTTGGTGTTGCTGAGGGGGCTCTGAGGGTACCCCATAATGATGACGGGTGCCCATGATCTTTGTGTCTCAAACAACAAATTGGATAAGCTGTGTAGTAGGATGGGCGAAAGTACAAGCCTATGGCACCAAGATGGCTCCACAAGTCAAAGGTTGAGTTCTGGCCCCTGGACTCTCATGACTGTGCCAAGCTGTTCTTCAACCTCCCTACTCATGACCTAGTGGGTATGCACACACAATGGATAAATATGTGTTTAAAATCTGAAGTACAGATTTGCTAAAGGTGAGAGTAAAGACATAGACTATATTTCACAAGAGTGAGAGCAAGCACACAGCTACAGAGCGCTGCATTTTTCCAAGTTCTTTTTAGGTGTTTAGGGGTTTAGGTGGAGGAAGGAGGCAATCCCCAAGGACAAGGATGGGATGGATCCTTATCCTGGTTGACAGATGAGCTATTACATAACTTTAGACAATCTATGTGTGAGTAAGCCATGATCCCATAATTTAAACCCATTTTCACCCAGTCATGCATACACATGAGGGGGCAAATAGCTTTTCCTTCCCAGGTGGTTTCAAGGGCAGACTGGCCATTACTGCACTTGTACCAAACTCTGTCTTAGGATGGCCTTACTTATCTGTCCTTTGACAGGAAGTGTCTAGGTCCAAATTATCCAGAAGGGGAGGTGCTAGGTATTGTCTACTAGGAAGGAATACTCAAAAAGAGGTGCTACAGGTTGCCTGGCTGTCCCTATACTCACCTATCCCTTTGGGATTTAAAGCACTCCAGGCTACAGCTCAGGAGTCTGTCCCTAGTTCTTTGTGGTATGAGCCTGGCTTCTTGGGTGGACCCAGTTTCCTAGTGATTTAAATTATAATAATAAATCATTTTAAATTATAGTTTAGAAGGCAATATGTGGCATAAATGTCTTTTGTCCCCTACCATGTACAAGAATCTAGGAAACGGCAGTATGGTCCTTCAATTCTAGTTCTCTCAGCTGATAAATAAGAAAAAATGGGAGCAACCATCACCACTACCACAAATGAAATTGTAAAACTAAAACTGCACTTAAATCAAAAGTGTTTCTTGAAATCTGATCTATATCTCACCATGTTAGACCAAGAAGAAGCAGAAATACAAGGAAATTCTGGGTCCACCCTCATAGATGGCAGCCTGTCCCCTTTCACCATAAGCAAGACTGAGAAATCTTTATAAACACCAAAAAGAATCCATTTAAGGTACAAGGAGCATGGCTGACTTGAAGAGTACTTACCAGGTACATTTAAAAGTCCTAGGCTGGTTAGTTGTAAACACTTGGTATAGACTAGAATCACCTGGGAAGAGAATCTTAATGAGAAATTGTCTCAAGTTGTCCTGTGGACATGGCTGTTGGGGATTGTTAATTGATGTAGGAAGACCCAGCCCATTGTGGGCAACACCATTCCCTAGGCAGGGAGTCCTGACCTGTTTATAAGAGGAGGAAGGTAGCTAAAATCAAGGAAGCAAGGATCCATGTGGTGGTTATTTTCTCTGTGTTCTTACTGAGGATATGATGGCTTAAGTTCTGCCTTGACTTTCCTGCAATAATGGATAACCTAGAATAGTTAGCCAAATAAATCCTTTCCTCTCCCAAGATCTCTAGGTAACTCTCCAGAATCTTTTATCTCAGCTCTACAATCCCCCCCCCACCATCTTTTTCCTCTACCTCATGACACTGCACCTATCACATTTATGTGAAAGTTCTTATTTAGCTTAGCCCTGACTTCCTCCTTCAGTCTACGCTAGTAGGATCACAATGTTCTAGAAGTCAGGGATTGTGTGTTCTGCTTAAGTACCACACTTTTGTCAAACTATCCTGTTTCCATCACAGAAGGTGCTGAGTAATGGCTGGCAAGGAGAGAAGTAAGGTGCTGGCAACTCTCCTATCCAAATGTCCTCTCCTTACAAAACAACTCTTCTCTGCCTAAATATTAAATACAAATGTACAAGTCTAGAGGAAGATTGAAGAAAGGGAGAGAGATTCAGGAAAGCAGGTATGAATAGGATGGATAGTAGGGTGGATCTGGGAATCCACTTGAGACATTTTCAAACATTTTAGAAATTGTAGTGTTACTTGGTCAAGGAAGAAATAAAGAAATCAGAGACTTTTTAGAATTTAATGAAAATGAAGGCACACATAGCCAAACTTATGGGACATAACAAAGGCAGTACAAAAAGGAAAACTTAGAGCTGTGAGTGCCTCCAAAAAGAAACTGGAGAGAGCATACACTAGCAGCTGAACAGCGCACCTGAAAGCTCTAGAACAAAAAGAAGGAAATACACCCAAGAGGAGTAGACAGCAGGAAACAATCAAACTCAGGGCTGAAATCAACCAAGTAGAGACAAAAAGAACTATATAAAGAATCAACCAAACCAGGAGCTAGTTCTTTGAGAAAATCAACAAGATAGAAAAACCCTTAGCCAGACTAACCAGAGGGCACAGAGGTACTACTGAAATTAATAAAATCAGAAATGAAAAGGGAAACATAACAACAGAAACTGCAGAAATTCAAAAATTCATCAGCTCCTATTACAAAAGCCTGTATTGACCACAACTAGAAAATCTGGATGAAATGGACAACTTTCTAAACACATACCAGGTGCCAAAGTTAAAACAGGATCCCATAAATGATCTAAACAGTCCCATAACCTCTAAAGAAATAGAAGCAATCATTAATAGTCTCACAACCAAAAAAAGCACAGAACCAGATGGGTTTAGTGCAGAATTCTATCAGACCTTCAAAGAAGACCTAATACCAATACTCATCAAACTATTCCACAAAATAGAAACAGAAGGAACACTACCCAATTTGTTCTATGAAGCCACAATTACACTTATACCTAAACCAAACAAATACCAAAGAAAGAGAACTTCAGACCAATTTCCCTTATGAACATTGATGCAAAAATGCTCAATAAAATTCTTGCCAGCCGAATCCAAGAACACATCAGAACAATCATTCACCACGATCAAGTAGGYTTCATCCCAGGGATGCAGGAATGGTTCAATATATGGAAATACATCAATGTACTCCACTACATAAACAAACTGAAAGAAAAAAAAACCACATGATCATTCCATTAGATGCTGAAAAAGCATTTGACTAAATAAAACACCCCTTCATGATAAAAGTCTTGGAGAGATCAGGAATTCAAGGCCCATACCTAAACATAGTGAAAGCAATATACACCAAACCAGTAGCCAACATCAAACTAAATGGCAAGAAACTTGAAGCAATCCCACTAAAATCAGGGATTAGACAAGGCTGTTCTCTCTCTCCCTATCTAATCAATATAGTACTTGAAGTTCTAGCTAGAGCAATTAGACAAAAAAAAAGAAGTCAAAGGGATAAAAATTGGAAAGGAAGAAGTCAAAATATCACTATTTGCAGATGATATGATAGTATACTTAAGTGACCCCCAAAACCCCACCATAGAACTCCTAAAGCTGATAAACAACTTCAGCAGTGTGGCTGGATATAAAATTAACTCAAAAAATCAGTAGCTTTCCTATACTCAAAGGAAAAACAGGCTGAGAAAGAAATTAGGGCAACAACACCCTTTACAATAGTCAGGAACAATATAAAGTATCTTGGTGTGACTCTAACCAAACAAGTCAAAGATCTGTATGACAAGAACTTCAAATCTCTGAAGAAAGAAATCAAAGAAGACCTCAGAAGATGGAAAGATCTTCCATGCTCATGGATTGGCAGGATTAAYATAGTWAAAATGRCCATCTTGCCAAAAGCAATCTACAGATTCAATGCAATCCCCATCAAAATTCCAATTCAATTCTTCATAGAGTTAGAAAGARCAATTCTCAAATTCATTTGGAATAACAAAAAAACAGGATAGCAAAAACTATTCTTAACAATAAAAGCACTTCTGAGGGAATCACCATCCCTGATTGGTGTACTACAGAGCAATAGTGTTAAAAACTGTGTGGTATTGGTACAGTGACAGGCAGGTAGATCAGTGGAATAGACTTGAAGACCCAGAAATGAATCCACACACCTATGGTCACTTGATCTCTGACAAAGAAGCTAAAACCATCCAGTGGAAAAAAGACAGCATTTTCAACAAATTGTGCTGGTTCTACTGGCAGTCAACATGTAAAAGGATGCAAATTGATCCATTCTTTTCTTTCTGAAATAAGGTGTTACTGTTTCAGGTTTCATTTATGTTTTTATGTAACTGGCTAGTAATTGAAAATGTCTCCCACCTTAGAATGACTCTTACTCTATTTCAAATAGCCTTTGCATCCTTTAGGGTTCAAAGGCAATTTCTATCCCACACCCATGATACCTTCTCAGATGTTCTGGCCACAATGGCTCCATCTACAGACAGAGTTTGTATTGCTATGCTGCTTTCTTTGGGTTCTCCCTCTTCTGTCAACCCATCCAATATATTGTGGTTACATTAAACTTGATCAAGGCTCTGTTGAAGCCCATTAAGAGAAAGCAATTTCCTTCTGGTCAAAAACATGGAATCTACTTCTGAGTGGTGATAAGCCATTGTCTCCTCTCTTATGCATTAAGCCATCCAGTTGTGCCTATCAAACATCTGACAAAGGTATTACCCCTTAGGAAGGCTGATTTGCCTTAAGTCAAGCTAAAGAGATGGCTGGAATAATTATACTTTTAATGAAGTTGTGGTTTTTTTCCTTCCTAGAATCTCTGCTCTCTATGCAGTTACTAAAAAACCACCATGAGGTTCTGTTAAGTCAACCTACCCTCAGAAAGATGCAATTTTTCCTTCTGTCTCTTTCTCATGCTGGACAGAGCTTAAGCATGCTTTTTCTGGTACTTTGATTTTTTTTCTCTTTTTCTCTGAAGCTGTGCCCACTCCCACCTTTTCGCCTTGTGGCCACCTCCTCACTAAAACCTCTGAGCCTCACTCAAAAAAGCACAGCTTTCCCTCTTTCTCTTCTCTAGCTCCCTCCTCTAGGTACCTTCTGGGATTTGCAGCTTACCTATCCTGTTTTTTTTTTCTTTTAAATTCTAGGATTGTCTTCCAGCTTTCTTGTGAGTCCATTCTTACATTCTTTTATTAACAAGACTAAGAACTCTGTGAGAGGAGATCCTGATTTTCCTGGTAACTTATTACAAAAGTAATCTTTAACCAGTTTTCATTATATTGAATACTTCTACTTAAAAACATGGACTGGTTCCTCTCTGACAACAGGATTTTTAAAACTAAAGGAAAGCAACCATGTATAGTAAACAATGTATTTTTGCAGGTATTTGGCTCAGTAGTTCTCTTGTATAAGTATTCTGCCAGGGTTTGGATAGGTGGGGCAGCCTGTGTCATTCCTTCCTGACACTACTCCACTGTTTATGATCATGGACTGCAGATCTGTGTACCAATTCAATACAGCCTCCAAGTCTCTAGAGTCAAAGAGGACAAAATACAAGGCTATAAATTAATGTTTTTCAAAGCTTAGTATAGGCTGTATCATCCACAGAAGTATTAATATGTAAATATCATGAACAGGATTCTAACCTCCCTTCAGAGAAGTCTGTGCCCACAGTTAGAGTATGGTAACTGCCAGATAAATGCTCCCAAACCCGACCCAATCTAGTCCCTCAGTCCTCACCATGAGAGATCTCTGAATATTTAATGCTGTCTAAATACTCAGTGGGCTCAGGCCAAAACTAAAACTGATTGACACAATATTCTCAATCTTGACTGCACGTCAGAATCCCTAGCCCTCCCTCCCTTCAGGACCTGGATGTCAGCGATCTGGCTCTAAAGTGCAGCTAAAGATAAGAACTACTGTGGGAAATAGGCAGCTTCCTGCTGTCTCTGCAAGAAAGGGGCACTCCTAGTCAAAGCCAGGCAAACGCAGCAGTTCTTTCTTTTTTAAAAAAATATTCATTACATTTCATACAAATATATATCCCCTACCCCACCCTTTAGCCCCTTTGCTCCCCTACACAATTTTACTTCTACTTTCATGTCTCATACACAACACACATAATATAATATATCAATGTAAATAAAATGTAGGACATACAAGGAGAGCGAGCATGCTCTATTTGTCATTCTGAGATTGGTTTAATTTGCTTGATATTTCCAGCTACATTCATTTTTTTCCAACTAACAGTAATTTCACCCTTCTTTGTACCTGAGAATAATTCTATTATGGGGACTAGAGAGATGGCTCACCCATTAAGAGCACTAGCTGCTCTTCCAGAGGACCCAGGTTGAATTCCCAGTACCCACATGGCAGTTCACAACCACCTGTAATTTCAGTTCCAGGGGATCCATCACCCTCTTCTGGCTTCCGTGGGCACCAGACATGAAAGATATGCACAGACACACATGCAGGTAAACACCTATATACATAAGCTGTTCTTTAAATTCTATTGGAGATATAGACTACCTTTTCTTAATCCCTTCCTCTGCTTTTGAACACCTAGGTTGGCTGTCTGTGCTATTGTGAATAATGTTGCTGTAAACATTGATATGCAAGTAGTTCTGGGATATGTTGTCTAAGAGTCCTGTGGGTAAATATCTAGCAGTGATATGGCGGGTCATATAGTAGCTCTATTATTAGAAGTTTTTTATAGATTTATTTTTTATTTCTATTTGTATATATGTGCATGCATGTGCATATGCCATTTGTGTGTGTGTGTTTATGTGTGCCTGCAGAGTTCAAAAAAGCATTGCCTCCCCTAAGGCTGGAGTTACAGATAATTGGGAACCACCTAAAGTGGGTGCTAGGAATGGTACTCAGGTCCTCTGAAAGAATAGGAATCTCTCTGGACTGCAAAGCCATCTTTTCAACCCAATAGTCAGTTTCTCAAGGAATCACCATACTGATTTCCACAGTGAATGGACTTGTTTTCATTCCCACTGGCAGAGGACCCAGTACATAAGAGGGCTTATAACAGGCTCCACACATAGAGGAACATAGCTAAAAACCAGACATCTGTGTCCCAAAGAAGGCAGACACCAAAGTGAGACACACACACACACACACACACACACACACACACACACACACACACTTTACTCCAAAAGAAGCAGCCATATTTCTACATAAGATAAACACACAGAACCATTCTAACATCAAGAGAATCACACAGAAGCAAGGAGAATTGGCTAAACTTTCTGACAACACTATCTTGTTTCTAGAAAAAAAGAAAAGAAAAATCTATATGATTTGTAATTCTTCAGGGGAAGGCCTGTTGTCTTCTGATCTAATTGAAACCATTATTAAATTACTTCTCAATTGATGGTGAAAACAGAAAAGACTTTGCTGAACGATAATGTCTCAACATTGATTTTTATATACCATCCACTCCTGGCTCTGACTCTGGGGCCAAGCTCCCAACCTGTATTTTCAGAGAGATCGTGGGCAAAGATCAATGAACCAACACCTGGCCCTACATGGTAAAAGTGAAACTCTTTCTCAGGCTTGCCTCAGTACAAAGTGGTACTAGGTGAAAGGTCAAAGATATTTCAGCTGTCATAGCTCAAAAACAATAGCAATCTTCACATAATGATGTATTTGAATTCTGTCATAGAAACTCTTTCTACAACACTGCAACAGTTATTACATTTTCTGGACATTTCTAAAACTTCAATTTGCTTAACAAAGTACAGCAGAGGATTTGTATTCTTGAGGGCTTTGAACCCACAAAACGACAAATACTACATATGGTATAATATCTCCCATAAGACAAAAAATAAAAAGTAGCTGTGGGCCAGTGGGATGGCTCAGTGGGTAAGGGTTCCTTATGCCAAGTGTGATGGATCTGATTTCAATCCCTAAGACCCCTATAGTGGAAGAAGTGAATTGAATTGACTCCAAGTTTTCTCTTCTGCACTCCAACTACGTGTGTGTGAACACACACACAAATAAATAAATAGATAGATAGATAGATAGATAGATAGATAGATAGATAGATAGATAGATAGATAGATAGATAGATAGATAAACAAACAAATAAATGTTTTTAAGTGAGTAATTACAAGTAAACCTCACTTTTTCCTTTTTAATCAGTCTGGGACCCTACTGCAGGGAGTGAATGTTGCCCGCAATCACAGTGGGTCTTCCCACCTCAGTTAACCCTCCCTGGCAGTGCCCTCAAACACACCCACAGATTTCTATCTGATTCTACATCCCATCAATCAATGTTAACTAGCACAAAAAAGGAAGGTCCTTTCCCAGCCTCAGGGAATCTTGAGGCTGGAGGAATTCTGTGGCCCATACTAATTTCAAATAAGAAATTGTCCACCCTACAACTAATACCCTCTAAAACAGACCATTCCATTGTTTTAATCATTAAACTCATGGAAATAAGTTTCCAGACTGTGTGGTCTATTAGTGTTCTCCACCAGCATACTTCAAGTACCTAAATCATACCTTTCCAACTCTTGGTTTGGGGAATCTGAAGAGGCCTTGAGTGACAGTGTAAAGAGTGGATGAGATTCTGAGTGAATGTGTGTTGTTAACATGGGTACAAAGATGCCAAGGACCCAATACCTCAGACCCAATCAAGTGGTCAAGCCTTCCCCCTGGAGCTCATGAGACTCAGAAGGATGACAAAAATTTCTTCTTCCGGTCCGTGTATGAATGTTGCAAGTATGAGTGCGAGTATGAGTGTTTACAAATGATTGACCAATATGTGCAAAAAAAAAATGGCAACTTCAGCTTCCTCCTCCAGGATGACTAAACCTGAGGCTGGTTGCTTATGGAAACCAGCTATTTACTCCCCCTGTGCTGTGCATAATAAACAAGATGAGGTTGTGGGTTGTTGTATAGTTGGTGACACCCCATCAGAGTGCACACGGGCCACCTGATCCCAGCTTTTCTGTCTGTGTGTCTGTGTGCCTGTTCTTTCTTCATTCCCTTGCTGCCCCTGCCCCTAGTCAGGTCAAGTCCCAGCCTTACTGGACATAGCATTTAGTTTCTTTTCTCATTGCTGTGACATACCACACTGACAAAAGCAGAGTAAGAGAGGAAAGGTTTCTTCTGCCTCACAGCTCAGGTGACAGTCTATCATGGCAGGGAGGTTGAGGTAGCAGGAGCTTGAAGCAGCTGGTCACATCACAACCAAATCACTGACAGAGTTATGAGTGCATGCTTACCACTGCTCAGTTTCCTTTCTCCATTCATGCAGTCCAGGAGCCCCTGCCTAGGGAATGGTCCTGCCCACAGTGGACAGGTCTTCCAACTTGAATGAAGGTAACCATAATAATCCTCCATATGCATACCCAGAAGACCATCTTCCATATGATTCTAGATCTTATCAAAGGAAACAACTTATACTATCTACAACAACAAGTTTAATATTCCTGGTTTACTTAGTTACCTGCTGTTGTTGTTGTGTCTGTTGGTGGTGGTGGTGGTTTTTTTGGTAGGTTGGTTTTGTTTTGTTTGACAGGGTTTCTCTGTGTAGCCCTGGCTGTCCTGGAACTCACTCTGTAGACCAGGCCTGCCTCGAACTCAGAAATTCACCTGCCTCTGCCTCCCAAGTGCTGGGATTAAAGGCGTGGCCACCACTGCCAGACTGTCTGTTGTTGTTTTGAGATAGGGATTCTATTTGTAGCCCAGATTGTCCTGGAACTTACTCTGTAGAGCAGGATGTCCTCAAACTCAAGAGATTCGCCTGCTTCTGCCTCCCAAGTGTTGAGATCAAAGGTGTGCGTCACCATGCCTAGCCTATTCTGCTATTTTTAAGACAAAGTCTAGCCCAAGATGCCCTCAAATTCACTAAATCATTGAGTATGACCAGGAACTTGCTACCATCTTCTGAGTATTGAGATTACAGATGTAGGCTACCACAGGCAGTTTTATTTGTTGCTGAGGGTGGAATCATGGGCCTTGTGCGTGCTAGGCAAGCATTCAAAGAATTGAAGCACATACCAGCCATGTTCAACCACTTTCTAAAAGTGAATTTCTAGCCTCCAATGATTTATGGAACTGATGATCTACAGTCACACTGTAGAAATATGGAACTCTGAGAGACTTCTAGGGGAAAATATTTATTCCATTCAACAAAGACTGGCTCTCTCTTCCATCTGCACTGTTCTAATTAATCCACCAAACCAGATGCAAAATCTGTTGTGAGGGATAATCAGATATTCTGATTATCAAGATGCTCTAGAGACAGAGCCAATAGGATATGCATATAGATATATGGGAGAGGATTTATTAGGGAAATTGGTTCACACAATTATAGTAGCTGAGAAGTCACATAGTAAGTTGCCTGTAGGCTGCAGAGACCCCAGAATGTAAGGAGCATTACTCCATCTAAGTCTGAACACCTCAAAACCATGAAAGCTGATGACATAACAAGGAGTTTGAGGCCAGAATCATAACAAACAGAAGAAATGGAAGTTATACTAAGTCCTAGTATCCAAAAGACTAGCAAGCCTAAAGTTCCGATGGCCAAGACAGAAGATGAGTGCATCCCAGGTTTCAGAAAGAGAGATGCCAACTCATCTTCTGTAGATATGATCTACAGAGCCCCATCCAATGGAATGGGGCTTGTATTTGTTATATTTCTCTCACTGTATGATAAACTACCATGACAAAAGCAGTGTAAGAGAGAAAGAGGTTGAGGGTACAGCCCAACCTTAGCAAGGATGGCATGGCAGGAGAAGCATTAAGTATCTGGTTCATTGTATTCAGTCATGGTCAAGAAGCAGAGAGTGATGGACACTAGAATTCAGATTATTTTCTCTTTTTCAGTCCAGGACTCTAGCCTATGAAATGATGCTGCCCACAATTAAGGTAGGTCTTCCCACCTCAGTTAACCTAATCTAGATAGTCCCTCATAGGATTGACTGGAGGCTCACCTAATCTAGAAAACCTATGTCCCGAGGTCTGTCTCCTATGTGAATATAGAGCTCACCAAGTTAACATCCAATATTAACCTTTACCATATCCATCCATGTTCAGGGCTTTTTTTTTTTACCTGGGTCAGTCAAACTGACATGTACTCTTCTATGGAAACACCTCCATAGACATACTCAAAATCATGCTTTTCTGGTTTTCTAGGTAAACTTTAATCCAGTCAAGTAGGCACTTAAAAAATATTGTAAGAGATGTGGACCATTTTGCTTCAATATTGATGTCTGGCTACTCTATCCAAAAGAAGGAGGGTGGAGGGTGGGGAATGAAAGAGAGAGGGAAAGAGACAACGGGTGAAAAGTTCCAAACATTAAAGACTGTAAACACATAAATAATACTGCCTTGATTTTTCGAAAGAGAAAAGCCATGAATTTTCCAAACCACAGACTGATGAACCTTATATTGGTTCTAACTCAGAGGTTTGGAAACCTTTTCTCTAAATTGCCAAGGAGTCTCTATTTCAGGCTTTGCAGAGAAAAGAAATGAGACTAACCCAGCCCAGCCTCCTCACTTCAAGCTGAGATTCTTAACCTTGGCTTCACATTGGAGTCACTTAGCAGTACTGTAATGAAGGTGATGGACAGCTTCGGGGCCCCACCCTAAAGATTCTTATTGGAGCATCACCAGGCTGTTTAGTGTTGACTGTAGATGATTGAAATGCATAGACAAGGTCGAGTGCAAATTCATGCAAACTCCTGGAGAACAGTACATCCCTTCTTTTTTTCTTTTAACCCTATTTTGGAATACTGTTTCTGCCCTCCACCCATTTATTTTATTTTTGAGAAAGTGTCCCACTATGAAAGATTGATGGGGGACCAGCCCACTGGGGATGATGCCACCCCTGGTCTGATGGTCCTGGGTTCTATAAGAAAGCAGGCTGAGCATGCCACGAGGCAGAAGTCAGTTAGTAGCAYCCTTCCATGGCCTCTCCATGCATCCATGTTCCTCCCCTATTGGAAACTCCTGTCCTAAATTCCTTCTACGATGGTGGATGAAGTGTAAGCCAGATAAACCCTTTCTTCCCCAAGTTGCTTTGGCCATGGTATTTCACCACAGCAATCATAACCCTAACTAAGACAGATGGAAGCCCATGACTTCACACATGCTAAGCAATCACTCAACCAACTGAGCCACATCTCCAGTGCCCTAGTTTTGAAATCAGGTTTCATTGGCAGAGAGTCATGTTCGTTCATGCGCCAAGTGCTACTGGTTGCTCCTGCACTTGACAGTAGCTTCAGGTAACATGGTGGGGACCATGGGGCCTCTCAAAGCCTGAAATACTGGCTCTCCAGCACTTCAGAGAAAGGCTCTTCACCTCTGACCCAGTATCAACACAACCTTCACTGACTTTGGGAAACTCAAGCACACCCACTCAACAAACACCCTTTGTTTCCAGTTTGTGCTTTGGGCACCCTGCCACCCACTGCTCTCCTGAGCCCTCTCCTACTTCCCAGGATTACCTATGAAAGTCTGGCAGTATGTGAGCTATCACTACAATGCTGACAAGAATGTACACAATAGAAAACCCTTTAAGGTTACCTGCAACCGCATTCAAGAATTATCATGTACACAAGACCATTGACCAAATGAGGATGGATTTTTGGTATTTGTTTACTTCCTATTGAGCATCCCATATAGTATACACAGTTAGGCTTTCCTCTCTTCTCTCTGAGCCTGCAAACTATGAAAACCTGAGGGGCAGGGAGATGGCTCAGTGGGGGAAGTGCTGCAGAATCACCAGCACCTGAGTTCAGATCTCTCTCAGATGCCCACATAAAAGTCAAGCACAATGATGCATATTTGTAACCCCAGTGCTGGAGGTGGAGAGCAAAGCCAGGCAGATTCCTAGAAGTGACTGGCCAAGCAGCCTTGGCAAATTGGTGAGCTCTAGGTTCATAAAAAGACTCACTCTCAAAAAAAAAAAACAAGATTCACAGTGATTGAGGAAGATATCCAATCCCCTGGAGCTGGAAAGACGGTACAGCTGCTAAAAGCAGGTCCTTGCAGAGGACCAGAATTTGAACCCCAGAACCCACATTGAGTGATTCACATGCATCACAAAGACACTCACAAAAAAACCTGAGATTGTAAGGCATACATGAAATGCTTGGCATGGAATGCCCATTCAACAGTAACATCTGTGAGGCACATACTACAGATCCCGTTCTACTTCAAACAGTGAGGATTTCATTCTGCGGGTGTTTCTATAGCTCCTGGCCAATGACCCACGGAAAATGAGTTCTAAAAATCAATCTGAGCCTATAGAAAGACATTTGTAAGAATGCTCACTTCCACCTGCCTGCTCTTAGATTCTTCCCTTACTGCAAAATAATCTGAATTTCTGAGCTCATTCAGAATGATATGCTGTGGGGTACATGTCCGTGGATTACACATAGTGTAAGTAGTAATGATTTTGTGTCCTTTGTATGCATACATCTCTATCCCAAGTGAATTACTATTAGAAGGGATATTTTTCCCTCGGACATATGAACAGTTTGCGTGGGCTTTCTGTGAGATTAATTTTCCACAGTATATTGAGAAGCCCTAGAAATGTTCACAGCCAGAGGAACTGCATTAGAGCACAAACTGCGTCAGTCACAGGCTTGCTCCCATTGTAATAGCAAGCAGGTTTGGAGGACAGCACTCAGGTATGCTGCCAGAAGCTCTTGGATACTGGGTGTGTGTAATCATGCCTTGCACATAAAAATCACTCTCATTTCAGTCAATAACCCTGTGAAGAAAACAAAATCATTAACTGGAATAGTAAAACCTGAGAAAATGTCTAATGCATTTACTATATGAAATGCTCTCACCATTAGAAAGCCCTTTAATTGAGCAAAAGAAAATTGCTGTGAACTTAAAGGTTCAGAGCTACCCCTAAATGTGGTACTTACCTTAATTGGAATTACAGACGATAAATGAGTAGACTAGACCTCAACCTAACGCACACGCAATGAATTGAGTTATGGTTTGACAAAAAGGGAGAAGAACTAATATGGATTACCTTAGAGTCACAAATACTCAAAACACCCACCAGCACAAACCTGGTGTTAGAATAGCAAGAAAGCTCCTGTTAGTTTTCCCTCAGCAGAACTGCCCATCTCATTACTGGGCAGTGTCTGGCCTTGTTCCCTAGTCCCTCAAGCTGTGATAGATGACATCATTTGAAGATTTCTGGAAACCTACTTTCATCCATCACAAATGGCTAGAGATGTACTTTGAGTGTCTAGTGGGTACTTCCTGTGATCAAAATCTTTTTAAAAACAATCTGTCCATGATGAATCTGTGATATTATTTTTCTCTCAGCCAGAAGATATTTTTATTGCATTTATTTATTTGGGTGAAGGCAGAGATGCAGGGATGCTACTGGAAAGTGGAGGTCAGAGGACAACTTGAAGAAACCTTGAAGGGACCTTGAAGTCAATTCTCTTCTTCCTCTCAGTGGTCCAGATGATTGAGCTCAGATCACGAATATCAGCTGAAAACACCTTTACTGACTAAGCCCTCTCACCAGGCTGTAGCCACAATATTCAACTTGGCAAAAGAAGACAGTTTCATGTGTCACATCACAGTTTAGTACATCAAGTCAGAAAAAAAAAATTCTTGGTTGTTCCACACTCTGGCTCTGTTCTCTCCTGTATCACAATGGGTTACAACACAGCTACCAGAGACGGAAACCAGCAACCACAGCAAGCGGAAGCAGGAAAGCTGGGACTCTAACTCCCATCTGCTGGGTTCCGATCTACCAGATGCACCCCATTCTTCACACAAAGTTTCAGATTACATTGTAAAAGCATCAGGACTGCTTGCTGATTAAAATAAGATCGGAAGGGGCACGGGAGATGGCTCATCAGTTCATGCTTCCTGCTCTTCCACGGGACCTGGATTTGATTCCCAGAACCAATGTGGGAGCAACGCTTACAACTGTCTGTAACTCTAGTTCTAGGGGGATGTATTGGCCTCTTCTGGCCTTCTTGGGCACCAGGCACACCTGTACATAAATACAGGCAAACATTTATACACATAAAATAAATAAATATTAATATAAGATAGAGATCAATCTTTTTAGGTGATGAGTTTTATGTTTGAGACAAGGTCCCATATTGTAACTCAGGTAGGTCTAGAACTTATTATGTAGCTCAGGCTGCCCTTAAAGTTGCAGTGATCCTCCTGCCTCATCCACCCAAATGTTAGGATTACAAACAGTATCACCATGCCTAGCTTGAGATCAATCTTCAATTAAAGCAGTTAATCACCTGATAGTCTAGGTTGATCAAATGCAATTAAAGTAGTTACCACATATCAATGTAAAGTATGACTCCAGCCAAGGACACAGATTCAAGTTATCTTGAGTGATGTGTCCCATGTAGAAGAGGAATAAAAGAAAGCCATAACTAAATTCTTTTGTTAAATAAGTTGGTAAAGAAGCCTGGTGCATGCCCTTAACCTCAGCACTTGGGAGGCAGAAGCAAGCAGATCTCTCTGAGTTCACGGCCAGCCTGGTCTACAAAGTGAGTTCCAGAACAGTCCATCATCTGTAGGGTTGTCAATTCAGGCATGGCATTTCTAAGGAACTTCCCGGGTATGACTTAGCAATTCCACTCCGAGGGACATAATCAAGAGAAGTGAAAGCATATGTGCTTGCAAACACTCACATATCAACGGTCATAGCATTACTCTCAGCAACTAAAGAATTAGAAAGAACCAAAATATCCATCAACTGTTCAGTGGATATACAACAGGATTCCTCCATTAATATAAACTGTTCAGGAAAAAAAAAACAGTAGTAGGGATAAAACATGGTTGTCAGGAGCTAGAAGGAAGGGCAGAAAATGGGCAACGACTGCTGATGGATACAAGGTTTATTGGGGAAAGGGAGTAATATTTTTTTCTGAATTACTTCATGTGGTTAGCTGCACAACTTTTGTGAATATACTAACAAACACCGAACAATAAATTCTGAATGGCTTGATGTTCTTTCAGGTCTGTGAACTCCTCTACCCCAGATTTAAAGAAGGGAGAAAAGGAGGAAAGGAAGGAGGGAGGAAGCCGACTGAGGGAGAAGTTGAGATTCAGCCCTCATGAGAGGAGGTACAGAATTTACCAACACTGGCTCCTCGTGTCTTGGGGGCGGGGTAAACATGGGTGCAGTCTAGGAAATGTCTCCATAAGGTAGCCAGATGACCCAGACTGGAGAGTAGAAGCTGCTCCTTACCAGGTTCTGCCCCTCCGACATATCTGTAGAAGCTGCTAGCACTCTGTAGAAAGACGCAAGAGCGCCACCTGCAGGACAGTGCAGCCCAACAGGCATGGGACAGGTCTTCAAAGAGTCACAGCTGGCAGAGCTGCAAAACCTCCTAAAGCGCGGTGCTAGGGAGAGAGATTCCTATGCCACTGTAACCTCCCCAGTACCACCATCAGCCAAGCTCAGCATCATGCCACTTAGCGACAGAGAAATGTTCCAACATGCAATCAAAGTAGCAGGAGCTGAGAGCTGAGAGACAACAAATTGCTAATTGCCACAAATAGTGACTGTTGCCTCCTTTCTCTTCTGCTTCCCTCTCCTCCCTCCCTCTCTTCCTCTCCCCCAACCCCACAGAACTCATGTATAGGTCAGAAGACAATTTGCAAGGGTCAATTCTCCCCTGCCATCATGTGGGTTCCAGGGATCCAACAGTGACCATCAGGGTTGATGGCAAGTGCCTTCAACCACTGAGCCATCTCACCATCCCTGCATCTTATTTTTGAGACATGGGCTCTTACTGAACTGTCAGTTTGTTGACTGAACTAGACTAGCTGGCCAGTAAGCCGCAGGGATCCTACCTGTTTCCATGCCCAGCACTGCTGTCACAGGCATGAATGACCACGCCAGGCCTTTATGAGTTCTGGGTATAAGATTCCTCGGACCTCAGGTCCCCAAATTTTGGGCAGCTGTCTCACCAGCGCCTGGTGTTCTTGTGAAGCTAGCTAGCCTCAATCCAATTACTCCCTGCCCCCCTACACAAGCAAGGATGTGGAGGAAGAGAACTCCGCGTTCACTGTTAGTGGGAGTGTAACCTGGTGCGGCCACTATGGAAGTCAGTGTGGCGTTTCTCAAAAGGCTGGATATAGAACTGCCCTATGTCCCAGCTACTCTATTTGTGGCCATTCCAAATGCAGACATATTTGCTCGGCCATCTCCACTCACTTCTCAATTCACAACAGCTAGGAGATAGATCCTCAACCTGTATGTCCAGCAATGGCTAAATGGAAAATAAAAGTGTGGTGTATTTACAAGGACATGTATTCAACCATAAAAAAAGGAAATTTGCAGGGAAAAAATAGATGGATCTGGAAATCASTGTGTTAATGAAAGACTAATACCTACCATACTACTCTCTCCTCCTAATACCTCTCATATGCAGGGGCTAGCTTGCGATTTTTCTACACGTGTATTTAGGTAGGAGTTGGCATGGGTAGGGTCAAGGAAACCATTGTGTTTTAAGTTAAAAACAAGAGTTGAGGGATACAGGGCGCCTGGAGAAATGGCTCAGAGGTTAGGAATGCATGCTGCAC
Organism: Apodemus speciosus; assembly: GCA_002335545.1. Taxonomy (NCBI): domain Eukaryota; kingdom Metazoa; phylum Chordata; class Mammalia; order Rodentia; family Muridae; genus Apodemus; species Apodemus speciosus. Next base: position 135,703 of record BDUI01000998.1, read on the forward strand.
AGGTTCAGTTCCCAGCACCCCATATCAAGCAGTTTGCAACTGCCTGTATGTAACCCCAGTTCCAGGAAATCTGACACCTTCCTCTGGCTTCCATGGGCATCAGATGCACATACATGTGTAAATACAGGTAAAATACTCATAAACATAAAATTAAAATAAATAAATATTTTAAGGAAGTTTGTGTTTGAATAACTTTTGAAAAGCACCACGTACCAGTCACCCTCATGAGCCAGTGCTGTGCACTTAGCGGTGAGCAAGTCTTATTGCGAGTCTGCTCCGTGTGACATTTCCAGAGCACATCCAACTTCTCTGACCTCTGTTTCTCCTGATAGTTACCACCCCAGTGAGTGTCTGCTGCCCCATGCTAGGAGATGGAGAGAACAGGACCCAGTGATCATCACAAGAGTGGTAGCCCAGAGGCTAGAGTAGCTTGAATGTCTTCAATGCACCCTACAGAGCCTGGGACAGAATGTGCACAAATGGAGTCATCTGGCCAGGCTCCCTTGTGGCATTCCATCATTTTATTTACTGCACACAAACCATAAGCTCTGCAGGGACTGTGGAAACACAGTTTATTTAGGTAACTAAAAATATCGCCCAAATGGCATTTGGCCATTACTGCATTTCCCAGCTCCTCCTGCGTGCCCAAGTCCTACTTTAAATTACTCCCTGCGCATAATGGAAAAATGATGGGATGTTTAAACTGGAATTGACTGTGCCAGGGTTGGGGGCCTTAGAATGCCATAATCCTGCCAGACCACTCACTCAATTTTCCCTTCTAGTATCCTAAGGGAACTAGAAATGCAAAGATTAACCCAGAAGAATCAAAGTAGTGGTTTATTATCTGCCACCTGGAAGGAGTGCCGCAGAAAGAATAAGCACGGGTATGCTATGTAGGAAGAGCATCTCTACATCTTATCTTAGATTCAAACCCCGTTAACATTGTGTTGCTGAGCCGCAAACCCCCAGCCCCAACTGCCTCCATGCAAAAGACTGTGATGTGATAGTTATGTCTAGTGTTGTCAATTTGGCAGGATTTACAATCACCTGGGAGATAGACCTTCTGACATGCCTGGAAGTGGGAGTCTCTTAATTAAGATAATTGAGATGAGAATACTTGTCCACAGTGGGTGGCACCATTCCTTGGCTGGGATCCTGGACTGTATGAGTGAAGAATGGGGAACTAAGCAGAAGCACACATTCAGAGCTTTCTGCTTTACTGCGGGTGGGATGTGACCAGTTGCCTCAAGCTCCTGGCACTTCAATGTCCCTTCCCACTGTGTCCTCTTGAATGGTGAGTAAGAATAGACCCTCTCTCCCATGAGCGGCTTTTATCTGGGCATTTTATTATAGCAACGGGAAAAGTATCTAAGACCTACGTCTATATATTCAGCAACAGAGAATCTGGTGAACAATCTCTGGATCGACGTGCAGAGGAAAGCTATGCAGCTACAAACAGAAAACAGGGCAGCTAGAAACCCTCAAGAAATATTGCTGAAGTTTTTAAAGTGGGAGAGGGGGAACAGCAGTGCATATTCCAAGTGCTCTTCTTCTGCAAATAAGGGACTAATATTTTGAAAAATAGACCAAAAACTGATGAAAACCTAATGTAGCAGCAAGAAGGGACTGGGCACACATGAAGTAAAAGCAAAGTTTAATCTGTATATCATCTTAAGCAGTCTCAGTCTCTCTCTGTGTCTCTCTGTATGTGTGTGTGTGTGTGTGTGTGTGTGTGTGTGTGTGTGTGNGAGAGAGAGAGAGAGAGAGAGAGAGAGAGAGAGAGAGAGAGAGAGAGAGAGAGAGAGAGAGAGAGAGAGAGAGAGGGCGTGGTGGTGTACACCTTTAATTCCAGCACCTGGGAGGCAGGCAGATCTCTATAATTCCTAGAGAGACAGGGCCAGACAGAGAGAGAGATCATGACTTCATGTGCACTGTGTGTGCAGGTGCCCTCAGAGACCAGAAGAGGACATTGGATCCCCCGGAAATGGAGTTAAGAGGTGGTTGTGTTTGCTGGAAACTGAACTATTGAGCCATCCCTCTAGCCCCTCGCCTTAGTTTTTGAAACATAAAAATGTATTAATTCACAATTTTGAAAAGATATAGAAAGTGATCCTCAGTAAGTCATTAAACAGCCTGATAGCCTCTAACTGCATATGTGGTGTGTCAGCAATGGGGTGCATCTTGCCAAGCTGCTGTTAGTTCAAATAGAACACTGTCAATCGACACACTTAGCAATAGTGCGCTGCTTCTCTTGAACTCTTTCCCAAGCTTACACTAGTATCTTTTTCAACTGGAGACAATTTCCAGAGGTAATGAAGTTTCTGAGGCTCATAGCATCATCCTCTGGGACATGTGTATTTTACAGGATACACAAGCATATCTCTAAATTTGGGGGGGGTGGAGATATGAACAAATGGCAAATATAAATCAGCTTATGATATTTTTCAAAAAGTGAATCTCCATACACCACCTCTTCCTGTGATCTTTTCTATTATCATTTTTAAAAATCTTTTGACAATTTTATACATGTATGTAATGTGTTTTGGCCACTCCCACCTCTCATTCCCCTCTCATACCTCTCCTGCTCCCACTGAATGTGTTCTTCCCAACAAATCTCCCCCTGCTCTCATGTCTCATTGGTTGTAGCGGTGATGGTGGTTGGTTGGCTGTTGTTTTGAGCTTGGAGGGATTGGAACTCACTGGAATGAACATGTGTGAGATGTTATTTACTGGATCTTGGGCAACTTACCAGCACCTACATGGCTGAAAAAATCCACTAGTATTATAATCAATCATACTCATTTAAAAGCCTGATTTTTCTAAAAGCCTGATTCTTTTCTAAACTCAATAAATTGCTGATATCCTGGAATAATAATTATTATGATTGTTAAAGAGGATTCAAATGCACATTTATTTTTACATGATATTTACATTTTTCTCACTCTTCAAAAGAAAAGTGGAGCCAAGTGGGGAGGTACATTCAGAAGCTGAGTCAGGTGGATTGGGGCAAAATGACTGCCAGCCTGGGATCCATAGAGARAGCCTATTTCAAAACAACAACAACAACAAAATGACAGCCACGGTGGCTTGTGTTTGTCATCTCAGCACTCAGGAAGTTAAGATGGAAGGCTAATTTTGAATAAGTTCAGGACCAACACAGATGACATTATGAGATCTAGGCTAGCTAGGGCTACAGAGTAACATACTGCTTCAAAGCAAGTGTCCTATAAGTTCCAAACCAATCTGTAAGGTGGTTTAGTAAGTAAATATTGTATACTCTTATTTGAATGCTAAACATATTTAACACACAACACTGGCTTCGATGACTGTTATTTGTTAAAATGTGCCAGGAAGAAAAGTGACAACCTTAGAATAAAGCTTCACTGTAGCTTTGAAAATACATCCATAAAGGCATTGCTAGGTTCCCCTTCAAAGGATGGAGCAAAACCCTCCTCCTCAATGGATACCAGCCTCCATAATTAACCTCTAACAAATAGTGTACCATAAGACCATCAGGGGGGACTTGGCACACAGCTAACACATTCAATCCTAGGCTGGGTTGAATCCCAGACCTGCAAAATAAATAAGCTTTTAAAAACAATGGGACAACTTGAGAAATGAGGTCGAACTAAGGGAGTAGGGCTCCCATGTTGTTTGCCCCTCCCTTGCCTTTACTTGAATCACTTGCTCCACTGAGTGTGAACTTGCCTACCGTGGCACCTCATTGATGAGGCAGTGAGGGAGGCCTCTGGTCATAGTCAGATGGATGTAAGTAAGGTCTCCCGTATTAGTTACTTTCCTTTTTTACGTGATCAAACACCTAACAAGAAGTGACTTAAGCAAAGAAGGGTTTCTTTGGGCTTCCAGTTCTTTGATACAGTTGAGTATGGTGGGGAAGGCTCGGGAGGCAGAAGCATGAGATAGCTGGTCAATTGCAACATAGCCAGAAAGAGATGAACACTGACTCTCAGCTCACTCTTTCCTGTTTATTCAGTTCAGAGCCCCATGCCAAGCATGGAACAGCTCTGGCTACATTTAGGGTGTGTCTTCCCACATAAAAGTAACCCAATCTAGAAAGTGTCTCACAGATATGTCCCATGCTGATTCTACATCCTATCAAGAGGTCAATCAAGACTAACCACTGAGTGAGTGAAGCATCTTGGAAGCCAATCTCTGGCCCTAATCATGCCCTCGTGTCAATGTAGTCCTAGATCCCAGTTGGCTGCAACATGGTAGGAGATTCCTGGCCCTCAGAAACAACGAAGAAATAATAATACATTTTCAGTCTTGTAAGCCATGAAATGTGGGTACAGGAGATAATATAAATTTTTGAAATTAATTCTGAGTAAATAAGCCTAAACTGATATCCCTTCCATAAAATTCTCTGACCATGCTATCTGATAAAACCAAGGTTAAGATCTTGAAATTTGACCCACAAGATGGACCAGCAGATAAAGGTGCTCAATGCCAAGGCTGATGACATAAATTCAATTCCCAAAACCCACTTGGTAGAAAGAGGGAACTGACATATGAAAGTTGTCACAAGCACACACACGCACACACACACACACACACACACACTCACACATGGACACGGACACGCATGCACATGCACTCAGATGCACACATAAATGTAATTTTTAAACTCAAAATGCCTCCTAAAAAAGATCTCTAGAGAGCGCTGCAGAGATGCAGCATTTCAGAGCACTTGACACTCTTCCAGAGGAACTAAATTCAGTTCCCAGCACCTACCTTTGGCAACTCACAATCTCCTGTAACTATAGTTGCACAGTTCAAGGGAATCTGACAACTTTCTTTGGTTTCTGTGACTATTCATACACGTGTGGCATAAACACATGCATACATACATGCATACATACATGCATACATACATACTCACACACTAAAAAATAAAAATAAATCCTTTTTAAAGATCTCTAAACTCAAGGAAATGAGCTATTAGCTGATAAGAGTGTTTGCCTAGCATACACACAGCCCTGGGTTTGATACCCAGCTCCCAATAAACTAGACATATTGGTGCACGCCTATAGACCCAGCACTCAGGAGGCAGAGGCAGGAGAATCAGAAGTTCTTGAACTAAATGTTGCTTTGAGGTAATCTAGGATTCATAAGACTATGTCTCATAAAAGAAAATATATATATCTAAATTCTATCACACTGTAATTTGCATTTATTTCTTCATTCATTCATTCATTCATTCACTATCAAGCATTTAGTAGCAAATGATGTTCTTGAAACTTTTTTTCCCTAGAACAAAGTTTTTGCCATTACAGAACCAGCATGTCAATGAAGGACAAACAATCCATAATGTGTCATGTAGTTAGAAGAGCTAAGGAGGTCTGAGAATACAGACTCAGACCAAACTCCATTCATCCTTGTCCCTTAAATTAGTCCAGGCCACTCTCCCTCCTTGGCATGATGGGCAGCCAGGCTCCTCCTATCCTGTGACTTTATATCCACATCTAGGCTTACTCCAGAGAAGGCAAAAGTAAGTAGGTTAAGAAAGTGAGGAAGAAGGGACACTCCCCGACCAAGAACAGCATGCCTTCCTTCTGCTCACAAGCCACGGCAATAAGCCGCTACATGCTTCCATCAAGAAAGTGGGGGGGGGGGAGAAAGTAGTGGGGACAATAGCCCAATGCTGAAAGGGGGAAGCAGAGTCTGGCGGGCTTTTTTCTGCTCCACTCCTGTTGCTTGATTCCAGCCCTGCCCATTCTGCTGCTGGGCTAGACTTAAGGCCCAACATAGTCACACATTAAGGAGAACAAACGTCTCCCACGTTGATATCAAGAATCCCATCAGAAAAAATCTGAATCGTTTTTAATTATTTGTATACGTGGGTACGTGAGTGTCGTGGCACACACGTGGAGGTCAGAGCTCATTTCTTTGTTTTTTATTCGGCTCACCTGTAGGGGTGACACTTGGAGTTCTCAATCCTTAAAGAAGTTTATGTGGTTTTCTTTTTTCTATCTCCATTCCATGCCATAGGAATAGCTTACCTGGTTACCCAAAAAGCTTTGATGAAAGCATAAAAGAGGAGTCAGGCCACAGCCACTCTCCTAAGTCAAGGAAACACTTTTAAGAATGCATCTTAGCTGAGGTCACCCTTTTCCTTGGGAGAAAAGAATGGCCCTGGTTAATTATACAAGTCGCTAAATGTCAGGGGTAATCACGAAGATGAGAGTGGCTCATCAAAGCCAGTCTGGAAAGAGAAGTCTATTTAAAAGCTAAATGGGAACATTCTGAAAGGCAGCCCCTGAAAAGAACGATTTCCCGGGCTGATTATATTTTAATGCAATGACCCACTCTTTCCTCTCACTTGGAATGATTACTTTACACAAATCGAATGACATCAGTCCCCTGGGAAATACAGGTGCTGTCTACATTCCCACTTCCTCAGATTCAAAATGACTTTGGAGGGGCTGAGTTGTAATTTTTAAATCGTTTTTTTTTTACATGCGTTAATTATTTGTATATGTGTGTACGCGAGTGTCATGGCACACACGTGGAGGTCAGAGGACCATTTGTGGGAATTGGTTCTCTCCTTCCACCATGCAGGTTCCAGGAATTGAATGATTTTTTTTTTTTACTATTTTTAATTATGTGAGATTAGAATGGTGTGTGCCAATGAGTGTAAGTGCCTGCAGAAGCCAGAGGAGTTGGAGCTGGAGTTACAAGAAGTTGTGAAATGCCCAACATGGATGTACAGAACAGAATTCTCACAGATCCACTTCAGGAGAAATAAGCAATATGTGCTATTAACCACTGAGCCATGGTTCCAGCCCATCGGTCCATGCTGGAATCCAAAACTGTGGAAGGGGGAGGCAGGAAGATCACAAGTTCAAAGTCATCCTTGGTCACATAGCAAGTTCAAGGGCAGACCTATCTACATGTGATCTTGATTCAAAAAGAAAACAAAAAGGATACAGGCTATACAAAGTGCCGCAAACTCAATAACTTCAAGGATACAAATGGACTCTGTTTGGAAGCCAGAAATCTAAAATAAAGGTTTTATAGAGCTACACTCTTGCCAAAGTCTGTCAGGAATATTCCTTTCAGGGCTGCCCTGTTTCTGGTGCTCCCCTTGGCTTGAGGCATGGTCAGTTCAGTCTCCAGTCCCATCTTCATGTGGCCATGCCATCTTCTGCCTGCATGTCTCCTGTCTGCATGCAGTGTCACTCTCCTAAAGATCCCAGGGCTCTCAATACATGCACTCAGAGGTAAGGCATGTGCTTAGCTTCAGGTCAGCCTCTAGCACCAAACAGAAATAAATTAATAGTTATTAGCTAATTCATAATTATGTATTTATTTAACATTTAAAAAATTAAGTTAGAGTCCACCATAATGTCTTCACTTTAACTGGATTACATATGCAGAGTCTATTTTTTTAAAGTCATTAAAATGTCAGTCGTACACACTGGGAGTTTTATCTTTTAAGGGCTCTAAATTCAATCCATAACAGAAAGTTACTCAGAGAAGGAGTCCGACACAATGTGGCCAAGATCTTCAAGCCAATAAAGTTGCACTTGAACACAAATACACATGCCAGCCTAAAAGAAAAGCCCACGCTTGTTCATAAGGCAGCATTTGCCAAACATACGACAAAAATATCAATGCCAAGCAGCCTAATCCTGTACCCACTAAAATCCAAGTCAGAATATTCAGTACAGCTGATTTCATACACGTGTACCATTCTTCCTCTGACCTTCCATCCCTACATGATTACTATTCTGTCTCTCTCATAATTTCTAGTAATATCATCAGTTATCACACTTTCCATTTTTAATATCTGTTTATTTTATTTTTGTGTGTGTGTGTGTGTGTCTGTATGAGTGTACTATGTCTGCATAGGAGTTTGAGGTAGCTAAAATAAGCATCATTCCCTGGCACTGGAGTATGTCACCATGCAGATGCTAGGAACCATACTCAGATCCTCTGCAAGAGCAATAAGTGGTTTTAACCACTGAACCATCTTTCCAAAGCAAAAATCAAAAACAAAAACAAGCCCACTTTAAAGCTCCATCAAACTTTCAAATGTATAAGTTTAAAAATATTCCAGAAGGCAACAAAGGTACACATGCCTTTAATTTAATCCCAGCACTTGGGAGGCAGAGGCAAGTGCTTATCTGAGTTCTAAGCCAGCCTGGTGTATCTAAGGAGTTTCAAGCAAGCCAGGGTTGTATGGTGAGACCCTGTCTCAAAAATAGATAGATAGATAGATAGATAGATAGATAGATAGATAGATAGATAGATAGATAGATAGATAGACAGATACATACATACATACATACATACATACATACATACATACATACAAAAACATACATACATATGTAATCCAGAAATCATTTTTTCCATTGTTCATGGTTTCCAGGGTCTTGAAAAGAGTATGTCTTGGGTAGAGGACACTTAGTCTAAGGCTAGCAATGACACCTACTTGGAACATAAGAGATGAAAACATAGTCATTCCTTTGTAAACACCAGGCTGACACAGAATTCCTGTAAAAAATCAACCCACACTTCTGTTACCACTAGGAGGCAGAAGAGTTGCTGATGGTAGTCTGGTCCTAACCATCCAATTGCCAAAGGCCAACCTCACCCACTTTTTTTAGAATTTATAAAAGTAAGATATTTGTTATACTTCATTCCTGGGCAAGATATCCCATTTTTGAAGCATTTAACTGGAGGCAAGAAAGTTTAGACCACCCAAGAAAGCTGATAGTAGGTGGTAAGCCTCTAGGATGCCTGGTCCCCATGAAGGGATGGGAATTACAGAAAAAGAAAGGAGTTTGAGAGCAGAAATAAAAGGATGAGTTGGTTTAAAAATGGAATAAAAGCAAAAATGGAAATCATCTCAAAAATTAATTTCTATTAAACACACACTTTACAACCTTTACAACTTGACCCAGTATCAGGACATAGCACCAGGTGAAAATCTTAGGTCATCAGAGTGGTATGAAGAGTTCACTACTGATGGAAACATTGTTAACTCAATATATGAACACACACACACATACACACATAAGCATAAGAATATGAAAAGTAGGGTAGAAATGAAAACAGGATATAAACAGAAAACCCTTCAAAAGTGCATATCAGCATGTGAGCACTAGGGATTTTCAGGCTAATCATACCTCACAAAAAAAATGAAATGACCTCTGTTAAGTGTGATCTGAAAAAGAAGCCTTTGTAGTTATAATGAACTCACAAACTAGAATTCCCCGGGAGTTCTCAAGCTTTGTCAGTGAAAAGGGACTGTCTTTAAGAGCCACAGGTCATCCCTCCTCCTCCTCCTCCTCCCATCTCAAATGACTCCAGGACAATCAGAGAGAAGCTCATCTGCATGATGATTGCCTGTTCTGAAAGAAAGCAAGGAGATGTCAGAGCAGCTTGCCAGGCAGCCAGTTTCAGAGCTGCTTTAGTCGCCTTTGTCAGGAGGATGAATACCTGAGGCAAGCAACCTCAGGAAGAAAAGAGACTTTGTTCAGCTCCTGGTTTTAGAGGCTGAAAATCCAAACAGCTCTGGCTCTGGGGAGGACTCCAAGGTGGGTGGCAGGAATACCAGACCGGGAAGGAAATAGAGAGGGGGGTTGGGTGGACTTGCTCTTTTCAAAGCAGTCCTCCATGAGGACTCCATAGTTCCTTTTGAAGGCAGGGGCCCCATAACTCAATGGCCTCCACCCTTAAGAGGTTTCATAATACCTCCCATTCTCACCATCCTAGGAACTGAGTCTCCACTCACACTCCCTCACCCCCCCCCAAAACAAAGAGCCTATGAGATGGATAAAGGTGCCTGCAACAAGGCCTAATCCTCTGAGCTCTCTCCGCTAGTGCCACATGAGGAGAGAGCTGACTCCTGCAAGTTGTCCTTGGACCCTCAGGTGTATTTGTAATGTTCACAGGCTCCACATGCATACACATGCACACACACATATACACACACAAACACGTACACAATTCTTCATTTTTTTAATGTGGATGAGTGTCTTGCTTGATTGTATCTGTTTACTATGTGCATGCCTGGTGTCCAAAGACACCAGAAGGGAGCGTTGGATCTCCTGGAACTGGAGTAACAGGCGGTCGTGAGCTGCCAATAGGTACTAGGAAACAAACCAGGGTCCTCTGGAAGAACAGTCAGTGCTCTTAACTGATGAGCCATCTCTGCTGCCCAAGTCTTTTAATTTATAAAAGTAGATATTCGCTCCTCCAACCCCACCTCCATAACCAGGACACGCCACCACTTTGGACCCAACCTCGTTACTTCCAGTGGACCCTCTCAGCTCCTCCATCTTGGCCATTCCTATTCCTTTGTGACAGAATACTAAACAGATAGGACCTGAAAAGAAAATGCCCCATTTCATATAGTCATCAAAACACTAAGCATACAGGACAAAGTAAAGATATTACAATTTTCAAGGGAAAAAGAAGAAGTAACATATAAAGGTAGACATTTTAAAATAACACCTAACCTCTCAATGGAGACTCTAAAAGCAAGAAGGGCTTGGACAGATATACTGTAGGCCCCGAGAGACCATGGATGTATAGGTTACAAAACCCAGCAAAACTTTCTTTTTCATTGAATATTTTCTTTATATTTCAAATGTTATCCCCTTTCCCCATCCCCCAAAACCCCTATCCCCTCTCCCTCCCCCTGCTTCTATGAGGGTACTCCCCTACCCATCCACTCCCACCTCCCCACCCTGGCATTCCCCTACACTAGGGCATGGAGTCTTCACAGGACCAAGGGCCTCTCCTCCCATTGATGCCCAACAAGGCCATCCTCTGCTACATATGTAGCTGGAGCCATGAGTCCCTCCATGTTTACTCTTTGGTTGGTGGTTTAGTTCCTGGGAGCTCTGGGGGTTCTGGTTGGTTGATATTGTTGTTCTTCCTATGGGGTTGCAAACCCCTTCAGCTCCTTCAGTCCTTCCCCTAACTCTTCCATTGGGAACCCCATGCTCAGTCCAATGGTTGGCTGTGAGCATCTGCCTCTGTATTTGTCAGGTTCTGGCAGAGCCTCTCAGGAGACAGCTATATTAGGTTCCTGTCTGCATGCACTTCTTGGCATCCACAATAGTATCTGTGTTTGATGGCTGTGTATGGGATGGATCCCCAGGTGGGGCAGTGTCTGGATGGCCTTTCCTTCAATCTCTGCTCCACACTTTGTCTCCGTATTTGCTCTCATGGGTATTTTGTTCCTCCTCCAGCAAAACTTTCAATCACCATAGATGGAAAAAAGATATTCCAAGATAAAATCAAATTTAAATAGTATCTGTCTAGAGTCCAGCTCTACAAAGGATACTATGTGGAAAACTTCATAGAGGTAAACCACACCCAAGAAAACACAAGGAATAAATAATCCCAGACTAGTACATTTAAAGGGGGGGAACCCATACCATAATAACAAAATAACAGGAAAAAATAAACATCACCCATTGATAACTTTTACTGTTAATGGTCTCAATTTTCCCAATAAAAAAACAACAACAACAACACAGTCTAAGAGTTTGGATTATAAAAAAAGATCCATCCTTCTGCTACATCCAAGAGACATACCCTAACATCAAGTATAGACATCAACTCAGGGTAAAAGGATGAAAAGGGGGGTATTTCAAGCAAATGGACTCAAGAAGCAAACCGATGTAGCCATTTTAATATCCAAAAAAAATAGGCTTCAGCCCAAAACTATTTAGAAGAGATAGAGAAGGACTCTATCTACTCATCAAAGAAAAGAACATATCGTTATAGAGAGACAGAGGGAGACTGGAGTGGGAAGGTTAAATGGGGAGGGGAGAGAGAGAAGGAGGGAAAACTAACACTAAAGGCCATTCGGAGAGGTCATATAGAAACTTACTACTGTTAGCTTCATAAAATACATACATACAATGAAAGAAATCTAAATAGAGTCACCAAATAATGGGGAAAACAGTGCCCAAATTAGATATCTTTTGCCAACAAGTGAAACCAGTGCCAGGAATGGGTTATGTCTAGTTTAATCATTGGCCTAAGGCACACTATGGAAACATCTCAGGCTATTGCCAAGGCTTCTTCTCTACAAACTGAGGGTAAGGCCATAGCACTGAAGACAACACTTACATATCTCTTTGAACATAAGGAAGTCAAGCAGGTTCTTTCACCCCTACTGACTAGTGGTGTCCTGGAAGGTACTCTGCACACTACCAAAGGAGAAGGTAGCCAACATAGCTACAAACCCTATTGATCTATGACAGTGACCTGCCCTTATGACATGCTAGCACCTTAGTGGCACAAATGTTGCAACCAAACATTCTCTGAAAGGAATTAAGGTTCACTTCACGAGATGGAACACACACCTGACATGCTTTGGTGGCTAAGAACCTGGGACTAGATAGGCCAGAGACATATGGGAAAACCAAATACTACGGCTTTGCTAAAAGTAGCAATGAAATGGTTCTTGATGACATACTGTATGCTCATAGACCAGTTTCTCTCTCTCAGCTATCATCAGAGAAGCTTGTTCTTGCAGATGGGAGCTAACACAAAGACTGACAACTGGACAGTGTGTAGAGAGGGAGAGACTTTGGAGCACTCAGTCCTAAATGGAGATTCTTCATCAAGCCCCACTCCCACCCCCTGGGAAACCCTGTGGAAGAGGAGATAGAAAGATAATAAAAGCCAGAGGGGATGGAGGATACCAAGGAGGCAGTGTCTTCCAGATACAACAGGCTTATTGTACTTTATGAACCCACAGATTGTCAGCATGACCAGGGCCTGCCCTGCGCAGATTCAAGCCAAATGGGGTCCCAACACTTAAAGGAAGGCATGAACACGGGATCCCACTGGACAGGGGCTCCTACTCCTAATCAAGAAGCTATCTCCAACTGATGGTCACTTTCAAAGGAAAAATTAACTTTCTACAACGAGACTCATTGAGCCTATTAACCACACATCTACTGCTGCRTAGTAGAGAGATGACCAACACAAAACAAATTCAAGTATATTTTTGTAGACAATTTGTCTTACATTGTTTGGGCTTTTATTTGTCTTACTAGTCTTTTTGAATGTAATATTATAATTTCTGACTTTGTGTTCTTGTGGGTTGTGTAAGTGTGTAGTTTCTTCTTTTCTTTTTCTGATTGGTTTGGATGTTTTGTTGTTTGCTTGCCCGCTTGTCTTCTAAAGAGAGGGAGAAAGAAATGATATTGAGTTGCCTGGGTGGGGAGGTGGAGAGAATCTGGGAGGAGTTGAATGAAGGGAAAGTGTGATCAGAATATATAGTATGAACAAATTTTTTTAATTAAGAGAAAAAAACACAGGCCATCTGGAATTTATTTTCCTTCTAGAAAAGCAGCTTGCAAAGACATTGCTTTTGACAAGTAAAGATGTTCACTGACCCAAGGTGGTTCATTAATCACACCATCCTCTGCTGGTCATAAAGCTGATGGGAGTCCTAAAGGCAACCTGCTGCTTTGACCTCTGTCTTCATGATCTCACTTCTAGAGCAAAGTGTTGCTGTACATTCCCAGGGCCATGACCAAGGCACCCTGAAGAAAATAATTGGATCCTGTATTTCCACTTTGCCCACCCCACCCCTAGCACCATCATTAGGCATGTCTTATCCTTGTTTGCTTTTGATATTCGCTCGTTACTGGAAACCATTGCCCTTTATCTACCTTATTCCCTTGTTCTGACTCTTTTATTTTTCCAATGACTCAGCTGTTTCCACCAACCTTCCTCTGGATTATCTCAGTGGTTTCAAGTGTACTTCTTGGAACCACCAGGCCCACTTTGAAAATGTTGCAACTTTCAGTGGACTTAAGAGAGGTCCTTAGGTAAGCACGATAATTGCATATCCATTAGGAAAATTAACAATTTGTATCGATCACCTGGAGGATTTATAAAGATTGGTTTTAAAAAAGAAAATGATTTTAGCTAGCTCCAGCTAGCCTGGAACTCACTATGAAGACCAGGCTGGCCTTGAACTAACAGGAAGTTACCTACCTCTGCCTCCTGAGTGCTAGGACTAAAGGCATGTGCCACTATACAGACTTTTTACACCATTTATATCATTTTTTTTGTCCTAGGGAGGGCGTGCATCACCCTCCATTGGTACCAGGAAGTCAGTATAGAGGTCAGAGGGCACAGGTTCAAACTTAGTCATCTGAGGTTTGGTGGCAAACACCTTTTACCACTGAGTCATCCCTCTAACCTGTAAAGAGATTTCTTTTTACGTTTCTCCCTTCTTTATACGAGCATATATAAATATGACAGAATATTGAATTTTATTGTGTTTTAAAGATTTATTTTTAGTTGTGGGTGGGTGGATGGGTGGAGCGCTCCCATGCACTCACGCACAAGGCTATGCAGGTGCCCAAGGAGGCCAGAAGAATGCACAGATCTCTTGGTGCTGGAGTCACAGGCAGTTGTGAGCTGCCCAATGTGGGTGCTGAGAACTGAACTTAAGACTTCTAGAAAACTATCTAGTACTCTGAATGTCTGAACGTTCTCTCCACCCCTTGCTCTTTCTTTTGCTTACTTGTTTGTTTTAAATTTTGTACAATATATTTTGTACAACTTCTCAGCTCCTCTCAGATCATTCCCATCCCCCTCTTCTGGACTTCTCCCCAAATGAAAACAAACGCACGAACAAACAAAAATATGGAGTCTGTTTCGTGTTAACTAACCACTACTGGGCATGAGTCCTGTCCTGGAGTGAGTTGCTATACCCAGTGAGACTCCATTAGTGAAAACTGATTTTCCCTTTCCCAGAAGGTATCAGTTGTGACTAGTGTTTGGTTAGGGGAAGGACCTTGTGTCCACTTCCCCTTCTCAGTATTGGGGTTCTGTCTGGCTTGAACATATGCAGGTCATGTGTGCGTAGTGCCACAGTCTCTGTATATGCGTATCTGTCTGGAAGACACTTTCCTTAGTGTCATCCATACCCTCTGGCTCCTACAATCTTTGTGCTGCCTCCTTGACACACTCTCTGAACCCTGTTGTCGAGGACTTTGATGAAGACATCAGATGTGAGGCTAAGTGTTCCAAGTCTCTCCCTCTCTGCATGTGTCCAATTGAGAGTCTCTGTGTTAACTCCTATCTATTGCAAGAAGAAGCCTCTCCAGTGGGGAATGAGCCATGCTCTCCAGCCCCTATTACTTGGTCTTTCACAATAAATAAATAAATAAATAAATAAATAAATAAATAAATAAATAAATAAATAGTGATTCATTAGCTGAGTACTTGATGTGCCCATTATCCCAATGAGCTAAATTCTTTTCTTCCTGCCCCCAGCCAACCTATATTATTGTTTTGAAAAAAAAAAAAAACATACTGTAGTCAAGGCTAGCCTGGAACTCACAGGACCCCTTCTGTTCCATTCTCTTTGGTGCTGGGATTACAAGTGTGACCCACTTTGTTTGTCCCATTAAAGATTTATTTGAGTGTTGCATGTATGCATATGCACGGCAGTATACCTTCCTCTTTGTGCTCATAGAGAGCTTCCGCCATCTTCTTC
>BDUI01000999.1:13181-59849 GCA_002335545.1 Apodemus speciosus
CTCTCTCTCTCTCTCTCTCTCTCTCTCTCTCTCTCTCTCGCACGCACACCATCAACACAATCCCACCTCCACTTTCTCCTCTCACCACACTGTCTTTGGGTTTGGTTGTCCCTGGATAGCTCCTCCTCTTTGCTTAACTCCTTACTTTTCCTTTAGATGGAAATGTCTGCAGGACAGTTTCTGCAGCAGCCCCACTTACAGGCACTCAGTATTTCTCCATTATCATTCTTCCCACTTACTGCATTAAGCTGTAGTTCTGATTCTCACGAATCCTTTACTACCTTGAAATTCCCGAAGTCTGCGGCACCCCCASCTTCAACTGATATTCCCAAGCTCGACATCTCCAAGGATGCATGGCAGAGAAAGAAATGGAGGCTCCTACAAAGAACCATGGCAACTTGTGTATATAGCAAAGTCTTCTTGCATGATAACACAGGTRCAAGGTTCGGGTAACACAGGGCAAGAACTCCAACCTCTACACTCTTCATTCTTTCAGAGCTTAAGTCAAAGTGGCCTAKCAGGGCTCAAGCCCAGGCTCGTCTGCCCTATGAGCTTTCCCACGAGTCCAAATCTGTGCCTGTTTCTTTTCTTTTCAATGTACAGGTCAACACCGAAGCTTGCAAACCAACAAAGCAGAGGCAGCCAACTTTTCACTAGCCTTTCTGGGAAAATGTCTTGCCTATACCTCCTCTTATAGATTTTGTAAAACATTAAAAAACAAACCAACAAAAAGCCCTGAATCAAGGACCTCTGTGGGAGGCTGCTGAATGTTCCTTGGTCAAGTCCCTCTGCTCTCCCAAAGGGCCAGTCCTCTTAGGCTGCACAAACATGCCCTTCTGGAGAAAGTGGTGAGGCCTGTGGCTCAGGGCAATTCCATTCGCATTCAATGTGAGCCCTTTTACCTTTACCTTCTCAAGCCCGTGTTGACATGGCATGACTACTCAAAATGTATCCAACGCCTAACTCCTTGCCTGACATTTTTACATTACTGTTGGTCCAGCCTTTAAGAGTCCAGAGGTTAGACTTTCTGTTATGGAAATAGAGAGAGAATGTGACTGACTCAAGTTCATATACGCAATAACCAGAAGAGCAGAGGGTCTAGACACAGCCCTGCTTCCTTTGTACTTGCTCTGCTTCTTGCTGCCCTCCACGTACGCAGCCTATTGTGGGARCTATAGAAAGCAATGCACTTAAACAGCAAGCTTTCAATTCTAAGTGTAAAAATGTCAAGCTATGCTGCATTAGAGAGGAAGAACTAGAGTCAACTCAAAACATTTTAACGATGATGTGAATAATAACTTTCTTTCTAATAGTAGTAATACTTCTAACACTTCACACATTCCCAACTGAAGTTATAAAACCAACGAAGGGACCGAAGAGATACTTCTCCAAAGACAAACCAATGACCAAAATGCTCATAAAAACTGCTCATCACTAGCTATCAGGGAAATGTGTCATAACCACAATGAGGTACCACTACAGATACTAGGGAGGCTACATTAGAAGAGCCAATAGCAAGTCTTGTTAAGAAGCCCTCATGCATAGCTAGACTGAATGCAAAACACCTGGTCTCTGTGGCAAACAATCTTGGCAGTTCCTTAAAAGGTCAAAGGTACTTACTTACTCAGGAGAATTGAAACCTAAGCRTAATTTGTGCACAAGAGTTTGCAGCAACATATGCTCATAGAAGCCAAGAAGTAAAACAACACGTGTCCATCAGCCGATGATTTTTAAAGTGATGCAGCCATGTGTGGGAACAGCCATAAGGAAGCACTGATACTTGCTCCAACATGGATGAGTCTCGAGATATGACACCAAGTGAAAGCCATCATGAAAGACCATTTACTGAATTCCATTCAAATGAGGGACCCAAAGCAGGAAGTCCATAGGGACAAAAGATGAATGGTGCCCTAGGGCTAGAGAAGAGGCTGTCTGAGGCAGTTTCTTTTACTGACTGATGAAAATGTTCTAAAGTTGATTTTGGTAATAGGTGCCCTATCTGTGAAAAAGCCTAGAAACCATCGAGCCACACACATTATCTGTGTTAAGTACATGGCCTGAGTATTCAGAAAACCTGGATATCTGCGAGTTCAAGGCTAGCCTGTCTACACAGTGATTTCCAGGTCAGCCAAAGCTACGCAGTAACACGACATGTGTTTCAAAAACAATAAATAAAAAAATAAAAGGAGTCTTTAAAATTCACCATAAGGTACACCTGCAATAGTAGGCATTTATTAGTTTACTTTAAACCAAATCTCTTTTGAGATAATACATTTGAGGTCAAATGTATTAAGTGGCAGAGAATGACTGCGGCTTCTCATTCTCCTGCCTCTACCTCCCAAGAACTGGAATTACAAGCATCTGCCACCTTGCCTAGTTTTTCTGTGGTGCTAAGAATCAAACTCAGCTCTATGCATTCCAGGCAAGCACTCTACTGAGCTACATCTCCAACTCAAAACCAAATCTTCAACGATTAACGGAATTCTAATGGCTTTGCAGAAGAGCATCATTTTCTCTAAATATTCTTCAGAGAGAGCTTACAATTACTTTTAATTTGTGGACTTAAACATAAAACAAAGAAATGCTATCAACTTCAGCAAAAGCATGTCTAAGGATGGATCCAGACATGTTCTCACTGTCATTGTCAATCCACTTAAGAAAGGGACTGGAGAGATGGCTCAGTAGTTAAGAGTCATCTAGAGCCATGGCAGCTGTTTGAACAGGGCCTGGTTTTAATTCCCAGCACTCACATGGTATTTCACACTGTCTGTAACTCCAGTCCCAGGGAATAAATGGGCACTGAATGTGTATGGTGCACCAGACATGTATAGGCCAAACACTCATACATGTAAAATAAAAGTTGGAGAGAACCTGGGGAATGTGGTCCAAGAATATGCTTACACAAAAACGTCTAAGAAAGCCAGTGCTGGGGCTGGGGAGAGAGGCCAATACAGCACTTGCCACACAAATACAAACACCAGCACTCACATGAAAAGCCAGGCCATGACTTGTGCTTATAACCCCAGCACTGGGAAGTGGGCACAGGCAGCTCCTGGGACTTGCTAGGCAGCAAATCTATCTACACAGCAAGTCTATACTAGTCAGCAAGCTCTAGATCCGTTGCAAAAAACAAGGTGGAGACCAGCAAGATGCCTCAGTGGGTAAAGCCACCTGCTGCCAGGCCTGAGTCAAATTCCCATGACCCAGATAGTAAGAGAGCCAACTCCTGTAAGCTGTCCTCTAGCCTGCACATGTATATAGACATAATGAACACACACACACACACACACACACACCACACACACCACACACACAAATAAAATACATAAAAATGTAATTAAAAAAAAAAAACAATAACCCAGGAACCAGGAAGATGGCTTCTATGCAACAACCCCAGGGTTGGTCTCTGTCCTCCACACACAGACAAAACCACTACATACACTGAACCTGTGCCGATTAAAGAAGAGGAAGAACCCCAGAATTTTTCCCCCTTCTCTCCCCAGCAGGAAGCCCTATCTGTAAGCTCCATCTGGGTAGGATTTTCTATGTCCTCACTGTAATATCCTTGGTGGATAGACCCTTACCTGGCCCATAAGAATGAATATTATTTGCTCATAAAATCATGCTCTAATTGGCATTAGAACCATTCAAAAGAAAACAATTAAATCTTACTTGATAATTCATGTAAGTGTGTGTATATATATGCACACATGATTGTTTAAATGCAGACTAAAGTAGACTCATTTGTCATTTAAGCTGCTGGAGCACAGTGAGGCGAAATTCTCAGAGAGACAGGGGCATGGTATGCTGATAGTAGAGATGGAACATAACTTATTCAAGTTTGTTCTTATTTCCTGATCCATGTGTATTCAAAAGATATTTTATTTAATAAAAACTTACATCTGTAAGTAATGGATTGACCATAACAGAAGGCTTAACCTGGAATACATGGATGGTTTTGGGAGCTCAGAAGTCCCTAAAATTGTATGCAAAATCTTAACACCTGCACCTGTACTGGTAGGTGTCTTTTTTTGTGTGTGTGTGAGAGAGTTCATAGTTTAATCAGATTCCTAAAGATGTGTATGACCCAAGAGAAGTTAAAATTTTTCTTAGCTAGGAACAGTCACAAAGTGGTTGAAACACATCTGTACAATAAAATGCTATCCAACAGCTCCATCTATGGGTAACTTTCGCCTAGTAAACATGGGGACCAAGTGTCTCAAGGATGTTCCTGCTGAGAATTTTAGTGTCCCGCTTGTGTGAGTGATTAACTATAGCATCTCAGCTCCTTCTCCCCAGGTGTAGACGCAAAAATTAGGACAATATTGATAAAATCTTACAGTACTTCAGCACCAAAAATTGGGCAGTTATGCTGATAAATGTATATACAGTTCAACATTTGTCAGTCTTAAAATGCTTATTTATAGTGAAATTCATATAAAACCGTTAAAAACTTTTCTATTTACACTTTTTAAAAATGAAAAGTATAGTTTCCTTTGCCACAGCTTGTCAAAATTCTTACCCTCCCATCCCTTACCCTTCACTCTACTTGTGATAGACAGCAATCACAAGACCACACAGCACATAAACAAACTGCACCCTAAAAAAAGGAAAAACTTAAAAATATTACATTTAGAACTATAAGTGAACATTTTCATACATTTCAAAAGATTTAAACCAAAGTAAGTAAAAGCTGTTTTCAAAGTCTCAGTCCAACACGGATGTGCAACTTCGGTGTCAAGAAAGCATCAAATGATCGAAGAGTTCATTTTCATTAACATGACTGAACATTTCCTTTGGGCTAGAAATGTCTTTTCCTCTGCTTCCTGACCAAACCTCCTCTAATCCGTCTTCTTAAAGGGGGCTGGGGGGGGGGAGGTGGGAAGACCAGGTGATCCAGCTTCCCAGGACATGTAGGAGAAGGGATTTGGCCTGCTTGAAAACATTTACATTAAATAAATAGGCAAGTGTGGAACACCACAATAAATTAGTATACAACCAAGAAGCACATCTACAAGCCACCCCAAACACTTCCCGGTCCGCAATCTGATGTTTACCCTCCAGCAAGGATTCTTTAATGCCAGAACTTTCCTAAGTATTCATAAACTAATCATGAACTGAGCAAATGTAAAATGTTAGCCAAATCAACACTTCCAGGGATTTGCAAAAACAAACACGATTTTTAAAAAACTGTTCAAATACATCATTTCAAAAATACAAACTCTTCATATTTTCCTTTCTTTTGCTTTAATATTCTCTGGTGGCATTTGCTCAGTGGAAAGCAGCCGAGAACCACGCACAGGAAAGTCTCTTCTCACTGCTTAGCACCCACAAGGTGCCAGGACTCCATGGGGTGTATCGTTTCCTTTGCTTTTTTTTTTCTTTTTCTATTTTTTTTTTAAAAGTACATTCCTCTGTGAGTTTAATCTTGTTAAAATGCTGCTCCTGCAGCAACATCTCATTGAAACACTGTATTTTTAGGTCCCCAGCCTAAGTATGAGCAAAGTGCTTTTTTTTTTTTTTTTTTTTTTTTTAACTATAACAAATTGTAAGTTTCCCTGGACATTTGGTAAGCAAGCAGGAGCTAAAGTGCACTCCGGTGTCTGCACACTAGGACCGCTCTACAGCGCTCTGAGAGGGGCTGGGCTCAGTCCCATCCTCCGTGCTGCTGTCCACATCCTGCTCCATGGCTGTCTCGTCGTCATCTAGCTGCTGACTGGTGAAGTTGTTCAATTCAAGAAGCCCACTGGGCTCCACCACCACGTTGGAGCTGGAGTGACAAGGAATAGCATACTGGGGAATGGCCTGGAAGAGAAGATGCACAAGAGAATGTTTATAGTGGAAAAGGTAACAGGAAAATGTCTGCCTCCCCACCCCAAGCACAGAAAACAGAAAGTTGGCACGGACTGCACCACCTCCACGACAAGCACTGGGCTAGCTCTCACACGCCATCCTATTGCGTCTGAGACAATGTTGGGTGGAAACTATCGCTTCCGTGTAACAAGTGAGGAAATAGGAGGTACGAGATGTCCTCAAGGCCAAATAGCTGTCAGGATTAATGCTGGATCCAAACTCAAATCCCACACAACTCAAACTATGTCTTTTTATTCCCTTAGGAGGCCTCTCCTAACGAAGAAGGCCAAATCCAGAAGGCAGGCTTTTTTCCTTTTGTTTTGTTTTGTTTTTTTGAGACAGCCTTGGCTGTCTGGTACTCCATCTGTAGAACAGGCTGGTCTTGAACTCAGAGATCCACTTGCCATTGCTGGGACTAAAAGCACACACCTTCACACCCAGCCTGAATTGTACTATATTTTTGTTCTTCATCTTTAAGATAAATGATTGATTGCTGACACACAATGTATTTTAAGCCTCTTTGGTGGTTCAAAGAGGAAATGATTTGTTTAGTCACAGCACAATCACCTTTAATAGGGTAATAGCAATGGTGAAGGTTTTCAAATATAAGAAAATGCCAAAAGTCTGCCGTTTAAACAACTAAAAAATATTACTAGGTGAATACTAGGGCATCTTGCTAAGACTTATGGTTCTATCAGATTCTATTTTCATCATAACCTTTTTTGGGGGTGGGGTGGCAGAGCCAGGGTCTCTCTCATGTACCCCAAGCTGCCCCTGAACAGACTATGTAGCTGAGATGGCCTTAAACTTCAGATTCCCCTTCTCTACCTCCCAAGTGTGGGGCTTACAAGCAGGCGCTACTACGTGTGGCCGTGGACATCTTTTAAGAAAGATTATCAGTTATATCACACCTTTGCTCCTAATCCTTGACATGAATGAACCACATTTTCATTCCTGCTCATACAACACAGAAAGATAATTTTCAACTAAGCCACTCCAAATGTGTATGGTAATCTAACCCCTACTTGGCACAATCCATTTTAGTAAAGTGCCATTTTATTTATGGCACAAATATCAATTGCCATACGTTGGACAAACATTGAAGCAGTCATTTATCTTTATTAATCCTTAACTTTATTAACCATCACATAGAATCTAAAATTAGGCACTTCTTATTCCCGCTACTGATGAAGAAACTGAGATGAGTGAAATAAACTGTCCAGCCCAAAGTAGTGAATGGCAAATCCAAAACACCTTAGCCTTCAGATAAAAAAAATCAGCAATCACAACAAAGCCTTTTGTTAAGAATTATATAATTCACTAAATTCACTTTTATAGATGGAAACAAAATACTTGAATAATTCAATGGTCACTTTGACTAGCCTTAATTATCGCTTTTGACTTTAATTATGTCTCTGGTTTAACAATAGTCAATTTGTATTCTCTCATAGCTTAGAATCACTGCAACTGGAAAGCTTATTCTATGACCTTTGAAGCACACAATAGTGGTTCTATGTCAATTCTAAATCATCCACCAGTCCATAAGTAGGAATTCTTAATGAACTAAAATGGGCTGCTCTGATATTTTCCAAACTATGTACCAGTTTGGGGAAAATAAAATTACTACTATGAAGAAAAAACAAAGCAAAACTTAACATTTTGTATCAAGAGGTAGAAATAAAACACAACTTGTAAGGGCTGGTCTGTGCTCAGTTCTAGTCTTCAATCTCAACCTGTAATACAGAATGACTGGTGGCTTTTAGAATGAAGAAGCTAAATATCAAGAAGGTGGGCTGCCAATGAACTGTCCCCTGTGTGGTGACAACACCTTAACAAGATGATCAAATACTAACTGACATAAGAAACAGTTTACCGTTAATGACAACCTAAACATAAAAGTAGTTTAGAAACACATGTAAGAATGTGTTTCTGCAGACATTCCAGTCAAGTCAAGTGTCACTGTTCTAGGAACCACAGAGTCGGATGAGGAACAAGAACTGTTCACAAAGTGTCCCTGAAATCCAGCTGGACAGGAGGGCAAGCAGTTATATTTGTCAGACCGGGGAGTCCAAAGCATGAGTCTAGGAAATCACTGATCTTTTGAGTCAACTCGCTAGGTCAACACACTGCAAACATGGTATGGATATCAAACAAAACTGACACACAGGTATGGCCCTTATGGTCACATGCTGTGCTGTCTGACCACATCACCCGTTTCTATGATTATTTTCAAAACAAAAAGACCACTAACAACAAAAACTAAGTGTAAACTTACATACGATATAATAGTTACATACTAATAGTTTTTAAGTCTCTGTCCTTTGTGACTACCTTGAAGTAACTAGTCCTGTGAAATCCCAAAATGGATCAAGCCCACAGCCTCCCATCTACCCGAGATGCCTCATTTCCTTCCAGTTCTTACCTGGATGATAATTTCTGTTGGGCTCTCTTCAGCTTTCTTTTGGCCTACATTCTGAATACGCATGAACTGGCCTGTCGTAGGCACTCCTGCTGCTTCGATTTTTCTGGTCGTTAGGGGAGGGCCAACAGCAGATGGACTTGAACAGGACTCTCTACATTTCGTCATCCCTGCCACCACCACATGGGTGGAGGGTAGAGCTCCTGCCTCACCAGTGAGCACATTGGTGGCTAGAGCCTTCTTTGGGGGATCCACTACCATATGTTCTACATTTGTATCAATCTGAGCTTCCATCAAAGACATTTGCAAAATGTCTGACACTGCTGTCTTCTCAGAGGCCTGAATGGGAGATATGCTTGTAACTGGTGATGTCAGCTTAGGAACAGAACTGCCACCAGTTATCTTTGTAACTGTGGGAGGCTGGCGCCCCTCAAATATTATCTTTGTAACAGAGGATCCTTGGGTTATAATTGGCTGCTCCACCTGAAAACAAATTGGGGTTGTGTGTATTATAGCTACATCTCTTTGAGGAAAAACTAATCAAACACTCCAGAAAATATGGTAAAAGAAACATTTGTGCGGTATACTAGGAAGACATTTTGAAGCTCGATGTTTTAGTAAGAGGGCTGGATGGGAAGGTTCTGTTTTCTTTTAAGGAACCTAGGGAAAGAGGAGGGGTTGAAAGAACCTTTGTTCAGCCAGCCAAGCTATGAGGCAGTAAAGGAAAAACAAAACAAAACAAAAAAAACAAAACAAAACAAAAAATCACAGCAGCCTAGTTTTCCTTTGTGACTTAACATACCTAGACACTTTCAACCCGCTCAAATGAATTCATATAATCTTTTTAAATTAAGGTAAGCTGGTTTTCTTTCAAATTGTGCTTCGAGATACAACTGTACAAACATTCTATATGAATTGCAATATACATACACATATATATAATCAATCCAGAATAATAAATTTTTGTTAGCAAATTTCTTATGATTACCCATATATTTCCTCTATCTAGATGGTAAGTGTAGAGGATAAAATCATCAAATACAGTAAAGATGTATACTAGAAAGGGAGATAGATGGTCAATGATGTTCATTAAAAGACTGCAGTTTACTTAGCATCACTGCCACGGAAGTAAAAGTTCCTAAGCATGGAGGTATGGAACTGTCATTTTCATGCACTGCTGGTCACTGCTGAAAGAGATTCCTTTAGAAACTACCTAGAAGGCGGGCTGAGAGCTGTGCTTTCCTATACCAACAGTGCACCTTTCTCCTGATACCAACGATACCAACGTCAGCACAATCAGGCTTCTGGGTTCCTCTTGCCTAGAGAAAGCACTGCTAGCATGTTACAGCTGTGGTGACAACCTTAAAAACCCCACCTACCCCCGAATCCAAGAACACAAATGTTAACTTTGCATGCTATCACAAATCTGTTACCTGGCTTGCAGGCTGTTTCTCTGATGAGGTGGGGAGTGCCATCTGGCTCTGGGGAGTTTGGGGTTGCACGTAGATTTTTGGTTGGTTCGGAGCTTGCTGCAGTTTAGGAAGCTGCTGTGTGGTTTTCACGGCAAGCACCTGTACTACAGTTTGCGGGGGCTGTGCCATTAAGGTAGGAAGCTGCCTGTCTTTGGCCACCACAGTATGCTGTGTGTGCTGTGCATCTGGCTTGGGCTGTGCTTGTTCCTGCTGGAGAGGGGTCAGTTTCTGATGCCTGATGGAGAGCTGGGGCATCTGTGTGAGTTTGTGCTGGAGCTGGTCGGCCTGCAGGTGGATGGTCTGCTTCTGTTTGGTCTGGAAGCACTGCAGAGTTTTCACTTGCAGCTGAGTCTGTTCCAGCTGGGGCTGGCTAAGTTTCTGCTGTTTCGTTGACTGCGATTGTGTCAGGGCAGAGCGGTAAAACAGACCTGTCTGAGGATCCAATGTGTCCATCTCTTCGACCTCACCCTCCTCAGTTCCAAGTTCCTCACTGTGTTTGGTAAAAGCAGTGTGACTGCTTAATGCCTAGGTAAGAGAGACACAGAGTAAGGATGAAGTAAGAAAAAACACCTATAGTGTCACATCTTTCTTGAACTGAAAATATGTGAGATTCCAATATTTTGAGAGGAGTCTAAAATGATCATAGAGCCTCACAGGCTTTTAATCAAAACTCATAATTTTAACTCTCAGACAGTTAGTACTTCAAAATCCAGTCCACTCACTATTGTAGGGAACCCAGAACCTATAGATTAGAGGAATAAGGTGACCTTACAGCCCATACAGAACAGAAAGGCTCTCCAGCTCAGGGAAACTCTATAGCTTGAGCTTGAGGAACACTCACCTGTCTAAAGACAGAAGGCGACAGCTGAGTAGTAAGGCATCCAGAGCAGAACCAAAGCTGGGGAAAGCCCACTTTGGCCACATGCACACCCTCAGTCCCAAAGGCCAGAGGTACTACTGTCTGAAGATGTGTCCACCCCAATGCCCACAACAGGCCTCCCTGAGGAGAGGTTGTGTCACTAAGGTGTATGAATCTCAGGTTCACCAGGCCACAGCTTCCCAAAGACCTGGTTCCTGGAGGGGAGTGAGCCAGGGGATAAGCCATTCCTCTTCGTGGGAAAAGCCTGCCTGCCTGGGGTCGGCTGAGATTGCTAGTACTGGGAGGAGAAATTTCTCAGAATGACACTGTTAAAGAGCCAGCCTGTCTGACCTCTGTCTGTTTTGAGAAATATCAATGTCAGGACCTACCAGTAAAAGACAGACTAAGATCTGTCATCCAGTGAAATCTTTAGATAAATGGCTTTTCTTTGGGACACAACAAAATCCACCTTATTCCTAAGCCTCCTGCTGCCCTGTCATACACTACACCACTACTCTACCTTCAAAACTGGAGCCTGCCCTGGTTTCATAAGGCTCTGATACACAGTTTTGATTTAACACCTCTTCGCTGACTTTCAGGTAGGTCATATACAGTCAGATTTGACTACTGGCAGCAGAGTGAAAGAAATTTAGGGACTACTAAGGAGAGTCGTGGCTGAACCTGACACCCAGGATGCAGCTGTGTGTTTTAAATCACGGCTCTGCCACCCGGAGAAATTACATGGTTAGCAAGTTAAGAGGGATGATGCACCTGCTCTTCAGAATCAGATGAATGTACTCATAGCTCAGAGCATGGAGTCATACAAACCAACTTAACAATGAGACTTTCTTCTTCATTAGCCTTATTAGCAGGCATTTCTATGTGATAGTAGTTCACTCCCTTCCCACTGAGTCTTCTTTTATTGGTCATATATAATTAAAGGAGTAAAATATTTTCCTCCCTTCTTGTTCATAATACTCTCATAATAATAATAATAATAATAATAATAATAATAATAATAATAATAATAATAATAAGGGTTTATTATAAGGTATAAAATAAAGACAAAAATGAACTCAGCAGCAAACAACTAAACAAGCCAAATAAGATTTCATTTTGAAATCCTTATTTACTCTATTAGTAAATCTGTATTAACAGTAAGAGTCACAGAAAGAGTGACCAATTCTGATGAGATTCACCCAGACAACCCAACTCCTCTGAAATGCTGTTTCTAGAATGTTTAAGAAAAAAAAAAAAAAAGATACCACTTTCTAATCATTTCCTGGTGTTCAGATCCCCCAATTCAGTTTCTTCAGTCTGTATTCATTCCTTACAGACAAATGAGTTATACATACACTCTACAATTCAGGTATGTCTTCTTTTCCAAATAGAAGATAAAACTGAACCTTATTTGGAGAATAAAGTAGTTACTGAATCTAAGAAGAAAAGAGGTACAACCTGCTGCATGATGTGGGTGATTGCTCCAGGGGAAGCCGCTGGGATGGACTTTACCACCACTGAAGTCTGTGTCGCAGTCTGTGACTGAGCCACATGTTGGAGCAGGGTCCGCTGGGGCTGGGAAGGCTGCTGGGGCTGGGAGCGATGGCTGACTGAAAATAGAGGAGGTGGTGATGTTTCTCCAGAAATCACCACAGCAACTGTGACCAGTGACAGATCATCTTAAGCACAACATAAGTATGCGCTTCTATCCCGCAGGGTGGGACTACACACTAAGAGGCAGAAGACCAGAACCTGCCCATGTAGGAACTGTGGAACTCTAATAAAAGTCTCTAACGAAACTGCTTCCTCACCTGCAAAATGGGAGCCACAGAGGTACTGTAATGATGAGGAGGAAATATGTGGAGAGGCACTGTGAAAACTTTTCTCATCCAGAAGGGACACCTTTAAAGTGACACCTTTCAGGGCTTTTCTCCCTTGACCTTTAGCTCTCTGAGGTCACAAGGAAACTGCATTTCCATAAACCCCAGACACATCATTAAGGAAAATGGGAAAAAAGAATGCAGCCCAACACTAACGGGGCCCCTTTACATGAGGAGAAACTGCTTCCAGAGAAAGCCTCATGGTTCTAGGGAAGAAACAAAATGCTGCTGCAGGAGTGGTTCTCTCCTACCCTGCTCCAGCTTCTGCGGTGAATCTGAAGCTACTTGTTTCCCACCAAAACACTAAAACTCAGAGCCTCGCTCTGTTGGCCTGGGTTTAGATGGGATTATAAACTTGTTTCTTCTTATAAGAGGCCAATGAAGAAATGGGTTGAAAATGGCCCTTAAATAAAAGGGTCAACAGATAAAAAGGTCATTCTGAAACCCCAGTTTCAGCTGAAATAGACCAGCAAGAGTGAAGTTCTAGAAATCAACCTCATTTCCTCCTCTCCTGCCAGAAACTCATTCAAACTACCCATTCACATAGGTGCCAATCTATGTTCTCTCTTACCAGTCCCAATTTCAACTTTTAAGTATAAACGCTTGCCACATCCAAACCTACAAAGCACTCAAATGCCGTTAGCTACTGGGAAGAAAACCATTGTATCAAAAAGAGGTAAAAGACAAATCTGTAAATGAGCTAAGGATTTTGAGAATATGAAAACCCCTCCAATGTCCCATAATTGCAAGGTTAATGCATTTCAAGTAGCACTGCTCCATGCTTAGAAAGAGCTGAATGCCCAAGAATGAACTGCACCTACAGGTCAAAGGACCTGTGCGGTGATCTAAGGACTACAGCTCTAACTGCAATCACAACTCTCTTTTCTTTACACTCACAGATGCAACGCTTCTAACTACAAAAAGAGCTACATGTGTCGTAAGATCAGACAGTATCACTTGGACTGGTAGAACCCTTTGACTCTACACTATACAACTTCACTGCATTTCACAGTATGCCTTTACTATGTGCATTTTAAATTATGAGTTAATAAAATCTTCCATATATTCTCAGCTAAACTGAAAATAAAGAGCCAAGATTTACATTTTAACATCTACTGAAATGAAATCATTTACAAAAAGACTAAATAGGAGAAAAATTAATTATGACATTAAACTCAAGGAAGTAAATCAATGAAAATTTTAAATAAAAGTATTATCAAAAATGACATCTAAAAGATAAATAATAAATTTCTGATGAAATTATCAGATTATATAGACCATTTTTATACCCATACTAGCTTTTATAATTATTACAGTAAGTTTTTTAAACTTTAAAAAAAAAGATTTATTTTTTGTATTTATATGAGTACTACACTCCAGCTGCCTTCAGACACACAGAAGAGGGCATTGGATCCTATTACAGATGGCTGTGGGCCACCATATGGTTGCTGGGAATTGAACTCAGGACCTCTGGAAGAGCATCAGTGCTCCTAACTGCTGAACCATCTCTCCAGCCCTTAACATTTACTTTTGTGTGTGTGTGTTTGTGTGTGTGTCTATGCACAAGTGCCCCACATATATCTTGGTGCCTATAGAGGCCAAAGAGAGGTATTTGATAACCTGGAGTTTAAGTTATAGGTGATTGTGAACCACTCAATATGAGTACTGGGAACCAAACTCAGGACCTCTGGAAAAGCAGCACCCACTCTTACCTGCCCCAACAGTAAGGCTTTTTAAATTAAAAACAAACAAAAAACAGCAACAACAACAAAAAAACAAACAAACTGGACTTAATAAAAGATCAAATAACACTATTAAAAATAATTCTCCTTCAAGATTCTATACATTTCTTCATACCAAATGTCCAGAGTGTAGGAGACTAAAATTCAGTGAAACCTAAGAAAACTACCATCTACTACAGAACAAAGCAGGGCCCAGAGCAGCTAGCTTTAAGGTCAAAGCGAATGCTCAATTGGCTGGGTGTGTAAGAGGTGGCAACTATGGAAGGAGGTCACAGAAAGAAGATCCATGAAATAGACGATGTGACCTTAGCTGGCTCACATAAGCCCCCAAACCAGTCATTTATTTCAGTAGACCATTCTTTTTCTTTTCTAGCAAAGTGTTAACCTCTCCTTCCCTTTACTAGTGGAGCTTACCTTCCCTCTACCAGAGCAGAGCAGAGCGCATCCATTTAAGTGGTCCCCACAATTAGTCAGCTTCAACCTCTCATTACACTACCGATGGATGCACACCACTTACCTAGAAGGGGAAAAGCAACCTCTGTCCCCTCATCAGTGCGTTCTGAAAGGATAAGTAAGGGAAGAAATCACAGGTCTTTTCATCTGTTCACTATTTGCTAGCCTAGGCTACGGAGAAACTACATTCATTTCCTCAGCAGACTGGCCTCTGCATCAGTTGCTTTTCTGCTAATATTTGTGAGGTTGATAGTTTTCTACTATCTTCATCAGATTTTCTTTCTTGGACGTTTTAATTCACCAGTCCTAGGATCTCCTAAATAATGCTAAGGAAATCTTTTTCTCCATAGCATCTGGAACTTTCAAATACCTGAAACTTCACAGTTTCCTTTACAGTGACTATCCTTTAGTAACCACTTATAAGAACACAAGACAGGCCCTGTTTTATACGCCATCTCTCTAAAAACACAAGACAGGGCCTTGTTGTATGCACCATCTCTCTCACCCTGGGTTACTGACACCACTGCCCATGAACTCCTTAAGATCTCAAAGTAACAACGGATCCAAACAGAAAGCAGGCTTCACTTGAATGTAAGAGAAAGAGTTTCCCATCTCCATAGGTAGCATCCCCAAAATCTCATTAACATTTTGTTGCTGGACCACACTTAAATATCTAATCTGCTTTCTTTCCCCTCTTTGTGTGTGTGTGTGTGTGTGTGTGTGTGTGTGTGTGTGTGTGTGTGTGTTGGGGGGGTGTTTGACTGATTAAAGTCAGGAAAATAATAGGGGGGTTAAAGTTAGGGAAACCCCAAAGATGATGTCAATCTGCTCTGAATAAAACAGGAAAAGAACTAGAAATATAAAGCTATGTTCTCCCCCAAATGAGCACCCCATGAAATCTGCAAAGGCAGCACTACCTTATTACTATGTTTTAAGAGGACACCTACCCGTGGTGATGTATTCAGCAACTAGTTCTGACTCTACCACAGCAATGGATGGACTCTCAGGAGAATGTCTCTTTTCCTGGGTCATCTGAATAGGTACTGCCATTTGACTCAAGTCAATAGTGGGTTGTCTTGGTTTAGATTCCAATTTTTCCTTTACTGCATAAAAAAGTCGGGGAAAAGTTACTTTTATTATAAACAAGTACTAAAACCAGAGCTGTCTATGGGAATAATGAACCAGATCTCTGTGGTGCCAGGCCATCAGTGGCTAAGAAGATAGTGAATTGAAAACTGCAGACTGCTCTGTATGGTTGTAGAGACTATAACCTGTCTAAAAGCAGCCTACAATAACTCATATGCAATCACATTCAAGTTCTCCCTAGTACTCCAAGCCAGTCAGCTGTTTCTCTTTATATCCTCCTAGGATGTTATTTCCTTTGTATTCAAAGTAATCCCTGGCATACTCAGTTCACAACAGCTTGATCTGCTCTAGAGCATATCCCAGAATAGCACTTCCCATTGATGAGTTCATCTGACTTACTAAAACTCCAAGGGCTTGGGAATGTTTCCCAGACATTGGGTGCTTGTCCAGCATATACACGGTCTTGAGTTTGATCCCCAGCATAAGGGGGGAATTTATATACCCTTTACTGAGGGAGGAGGACTGCTGAGTTCAATGCTGACCTGGGCTATATCCACGCCAAAATGAGACCCTGTCAGTGTGCGCGCGTGTGAGCATGTGCGTGTGCATGTGTGTGTGTGTGTGTGTGTGTGTGTGTGTGTGTGTGTGTGTGTGTCTGCATTCATATACATACACTTTACTGAGGGAGGAGGACTGCTGAGTTCAATGCTGACCTGGCCTGAGACCCTGTCAGTGTATGTGTGTGTGTGTGTCTGTCTGTCTGTACATAAATTTGGCATTTCAAGATGTGGCCAAAAAAATGTTACAAGTCTTTAATGACTCTTAAAGAATAAAACATAAAGCTTTTCACTGTTAGGACTGTTAGGAAAGAATAAGTGCTCTGCTTCTGTATGTCTAAAATGTCTGCTAAAAAGCCTGTAATTAATAATGGTATATGTTAAGATGCATTTTTTAAAATCTTCTTACTATTTCTTCAACAAAATCTCTTCACTCAACATTTCTATTTACATGAATGATTGATAAAAATGGTTGAATTTTTCAAAGACAAGCAGGTGAAAAAAGTGCCAAAGGCTAAAAATATTTAGTAGAAGGAATAATCTACATTTCTATCGAATATGAGTATAGAGTACAGCATGAGATTCTCAATGAACAGTATTAAGTAACTAAGTCCTCTAAAGATTGCTCCCACCAATCGCAGACTATGACAAAAGCAAAACAATAATTTTAAACACAGAAACCAAACCTGGGGTCCGGCTGGGATCCCACAAGCAGACACGGCCCTGGCCGTCAACCTTTCTCAGTCTCAGATAACTGCTCCAAAACATAAAGGGGCTACATGAGATCATCACTACAACCCATAAAATAGTTGCGTAACTGTTGCCCTAATATAACAAAAAACTCAGTATAACTTACACAGAGTTGTCCTAGAACCTATCAAAGATATTTAGTAACTAGAAGCACTGATAGGATCCAATTAAACACATACGCTCTAGCAAATAACTTAAACAAAAATAAATGAATCTGAAAATAAGGTGAGAGCAAATGAGAATGTTTACAAGCAGTCTAATGGTGTTTTATGGTACAGATTGGTCTGACAGTATCTATGATCAAAGAAGGACCCTTCTATCTGCCCCAACATTCCTATATATACCCAGCAACTGATTTGCACCTATCTTGTTCTGCATTCGTGCTTACAAGTGACAACCCACTTCCCACTGCTGGCAAGAGGATTCTCCATTTGAAGAAGAAGTCACTCTATCTACTCTATCTCTGTTCTAATGACAATACTCCATGTATGCTTCATACTCCTATGTACATCTAAAAGAACAATAAACTGTACCAATAATTATAGTAAGTCCAGAGTGGGAGAAATTTACAAAATTATACAACAGCGGTGTATTTTAGCAACCCGTCTCTAGAAAAAACATGCTTCATTCAGCTGAGCATGTGAATTCATACCTGTTGTCTGTTGGAGTTCTAAGAGAGCTTTGATTGTTGAAGTAGCTGATTGTGATTCACTGGATACATCCTGATATATTATGGTGGGGCTAGTCTCCATTGCAATCTCATGTTCTGACCAATCCTGACGCCGGGAAGCAATTACATGAACTACAGGCTGGGAATCTGTTTTATATTAGTTAAAAAAAAACAAACCCTATAAACAAAGTTTCTCTTAAAATAAAGCAATATTTTTTTTTTAATCTTTGTATTTAATGTACACGTCAACCTTGACTTCTCTAAGGAGACTGTAAGGTCCCAGAAGGCATACTGATACTGACTTTCACTTCTGAATTCATTTATTCACTCACACATTTATTTTACACTAGACACCTGTGCATCAGGATCCATATTTAAAGGACTTAAAGGAACTCACAGAATAGTCCAAGAAGGCTCAAGAAGCACACAGTCTGTCTGAAAAGACGAACATGTAAAAAGACAAAACACAATTCAATATGCTAACTGCTGTCTACGAAGGTAAGCATCTATATAGTGAGTGCTTGTTTGTGTTCACTAAAAACAAAATGTTATATGTAGGAGACTGGTTTTTCCCAATACATGAAAAGATTTCTATAGAAAGCCTAAGTACTGGGGAATATTTTGCTGAATTGACAGTAAGAAAAGAGAGACAGTCTAGAAACATAATGATGTAATATGACAAGTGTAGCAAATGTCAAAGCAAAGTGGAAGCCTGTCATTTATCAGCAAGTTAATTCTCTGGGTTTTAGCTCTGCTCCTCAATAGGAACAAGGGGTGGGTATAATGCAAAGATGGTCTGGGCTGCTTAACAACAGTAATACATTCTGAGATGTACCGTAGGCAATGTTGTCATTGTGAGAGCATCCTTACACACTCAGAAGAAATAGCTTGCTACAGGTAGGTCATATGGCACACCCTATTACTGTTATCACACATACATGTATATTTATGTGTATGTATGCACACCTACAGTCCATTACTGACTGAAACATCAGTATAAGCCACATGATCATAAGTAACTAAGGTTTATAAACTATAAAAGCCAGTAGAAATGAGGTTATTGGGGGTTAGGCTGAAAATTCAATTCTAAGATCTTTGGTTGATTTGGAAATAAATTTCAGCACATGCAAATACAAAATGTGCATCAGATTAAGCAACAGATATTTAAGAGTTCTCTATAAAGTAAGAAGATTGGACTACTTTATCTAAGATATTGTAGAAGAAAATGGAGAAGATACAAAGACATGATCCCTAAGGTTCAGATCTAGATTGTAACAGGAAACAAAACCTGATAGCATAACACTCTGGGGTAAATATCAAATGGTTAAAACAAGAAAAGAGACTACTTTTAATCATGCCGCTTAGTTGAAGCATCAAATCAAAAATTATCTGGTGGCTCAAAAATACAAGAAAAAACATCAAGTTCACCCTCTAAGAACATCACATTTTTTAAAGCCAGGAGGATATCCAAAAATATTGAAGAAAAGGGAAATTTCTCTAATGAAACAATCTTCCTGAAGAAAAAAAGATCAATATGCAAGAAGTTCATAGTGTTTAATAACCATAAGCTAATAGGTCAGGCATGGTGGCACAGGCCTGTAAGCCCAGATTGGACTATATGAGATCCTGTCTTTAAAAAGCAAAACGAAGCACACTACCCCCAAAGCAAAGATAAACAAACATAAACCCTGAGTAGAAACCATCACGCCAGACACGTAACATTCCTACTAAGCTTTCAAGCACAGGTGAAGGACTGGCTATTTGCCTGCAATGCCAAGTACCATGTGAAGAATACTGCAGTTTTTCTTTACACATTCTAATAAGATACATAGAAAATTTTGTTTCCTTAGGAACAGAATCTCATATAACTCAGGCTAGCTTGAAATCTGCTATGTAGCCAAAATGACCTTAACCTCCTGACCCTCCTGCTCCCACCTCCCAAGTGCTGGGATTGCACGCATACACCACCATGTCTGATTTATTCAGTGCTGGGGATTGAAACCAGGTCTACATGTATACCATGCAAGTGCTTTTCTAATTGAATACACCCCTAATGTCCTAATATGCAAAATTTTAACTTGAGAAATGATTAGACTAGAGAAGCACTTTTTTATGTAACTTAAAAATAGATTTTCATGGAGCTAGAGAGATGGCTCAGTGGGTAAGAGCACTGACTGCTCTTCTGAAGGTCCTGAGTTCAAAAACCAGCAACCACATGGTGGCTCACAACCATCCGTAAAGAGATCTGATACCCTCTTCTGGTATGTCTGAAGACAGCTACAGTATACTTAGATATAATAATAAATAAATCTTAAAATAAATAAGCTTTCATGATGAACACAAGCCTATAATCTGAGCACGTGAGATAATTAAATTGGATGCCATATAGTCTGGGCCTCTGTCTCAAAAACAGACAAATTCTCATTGCTGATATAGGCAAAGAGAGTGAGTCTCTGCAACCGAACTCTGAGATACAGTAAATATTCAGAGTAGGGTCAGTGTAAATGTCTCTACAGCAGTGCTAACCAAATAACATCTCTCCGAATAAAATCATTCTTTAGGGACTGGGAGAATGCCACCTCTTTCTGTCCATACAGAGCATATGATGATCACCAAGAATCAGACAGCAACCCAAAGAGCTGTGATACAAAATGAGAGTGTGAACTATGTAAAAACTCTTTTGACAGTCTCCCTTCTTCTACTCCTTGGGCTTCACTCAAACCTAGAGATGCTTTGATCACAGAACACCTGTAATCTGATCTCTTGTTTCTGCAGCATGCATTCAGGTGTCCTGCTAACATGTTTTATGTTTTAACATAACAATGGAGTCTACAAAGTACTGGCATATCTAAACTAGACCTCTGTACTTCTTATGGAGAGTGGCCTGCTGCAGACTTTCCTACAGATTCTTTAACAGTTATGTATTAGATGTCTACTGCATGTTAGGTCCAGGAATCTATACTTTAGTATTATATTCAAAGGCAAACCCAGGCATGCATGATATACCTTTATTATAAACTGTCTGTGCCATCCTTTCATAGGCATAAGACTCCTCATTTAGCAGGATCTTAAAGGTCAGTGTCATTCTCCACCCTCCACCCCTCCCACATGCAGAGTCATCTTCAGAGAACCCACTGCTTTCTAATACTTCCTTTTCATTTCTGCCTGCACAGCTGTGATATACAAAGTTTTCTTACATAAAGTGGAAATAGATCTTTCTGTCATCTGTACAACAGTACTATTGTCTGTACACTTACCTACAAAGACCAACTCACTTCATCTATATCACAGAGCACAACATGACTAACAGTCCCAGAACCCCACCTAATCCATCCCCACTCCTTCACAGAAAATGATTTCCAGATGTCTAGCCTCCCTAAGCCATCTCTTCCAAGCTAAACCCAAGCTGTCTATGTTATAATATAAACCTTTCCCCTGAAGCATTATCCCAATGTTATAGAGAACAACAATTCCACAAAATTTTCTGCAAAAAAAAGGGCTCTGTGGTCAAAAAATATACAAAGTTTTATATTTATAAAATATACAAAGAACATTTTATATTATGTATTAGATATCCTAGTTTTCACCTTTAATAATATAAATTACCAAATAAATTAGCTAATGAAATTCTGTAAAAAGTACATTTTGCATGACCTATGTTTGCTTTAAAAAAAAAAAAAAAAAACCCCTTCACTCTGGCCTCCCAAGATCATGATTCTTCAGGAAAAATAATGCCAGAAACTGAGTTCTGAATTAAAACTGTATCTTTATGACATGTATTTTCAAATTTGACTCATGTTCTGCTACTTTAAATTTCTACTCTGAATTCACTTCTCTGTTCTCTTCTGGTTTGCTTAATATAATGTTACATTCAATCCATCTTAAACCGTTTAGATGGGTGGTGGTGGAAGACACCTTTGATTCAAACACTTGGTTGGCAGAGGCAGGCAGATCTCTGAGATCGAGGCCAGCCTGGTCTACAGAGCTAGTTCTAGGATAGCCAGGGCTAAAGAAATCCTGTCTCAAAAAACAAATAAACAAGCAAGCAAGCAAGCAAGCAAGCAAGCAAGCAAGCAAGCAAGCAAGCAAGCAAACAAACCCCACAACCTTTTAGAAATAAAGCTGCATATAAATGAAAAAATTATAATTTTAAAAAGTCTGAACACCAATAAGGATATTTATCTCACTTTGCAAGTGAGAAAGAAAAACCAGAAGAGCTATTTGAGAAGATAAAAGCACAGTAGCTTCAGAAAACATATCATCTGATTTTCAGTGAGTGATAGAGGCAAAAATGTTCTTGACAAACTTACTATCTATCAATATTCAAACAAAAGTCTAGAAATGTTAGGAGAAAGTGAAGAGGAACAATGTTTTGGAATGAGGCAATAAAAATGAGTTTATAAGCATGAAGTTAATCATTCCCATTACTGATATCCTTGAGATGCCAACAAAGAAGAAGATAATAACAAAAAGTATAAAACAAAATAGTTAACATTAAAAAAAAAAAAAACAGTATCAGAAACATGATATGGTGTGATGAATCCTGCCAGGGTGATGATCACGATTCACATCAGGAAGATGCCCAAGGCTTTCTGCTCTATCTGTTCAAGAATTAAACACGGGGCCTAGATGCCTCCTTGTGGTGGGTATAGCTAGAAACCACTAAAGCATCCAGCATATACAGGAAAAACCCTTGAAAAGAACTCTTAGGTCAAAAAAGGTCAATTCTTCCTAAGAACAGAACAAAGAATAATAGACTTTAGAAAATCATCTATAGATGATAAAACTTATAGGTAAGTGATTGATGAGACACTATATTTACAGCCTCAGAGTAGCTCCTCTTTATAGTAGAGAAAATTAGAAGCAATCATCCTAACCAAGTGACCACCATTCATTTCATCGATGTGTTAGACATCATGTATACCCTGAGGAAATTCAGAGTCACCATCTATCTACCTGTACAATTCCTACTAAATTAAATCATAAAGAAGATTCTACAAAGTAACCAACCTAAATTCTTCAAAATATTAAAATCAAAGGGAAAAGTGGGGATTAAGAGTCTATCTAGGGCAAAAGAGAATAAAGAATGCTAATGGCATCAGAAATGATGGCTCATGCATTTAATTCTAGCTCTTGGGAGGCTAAGGCAGAAAGATCTCCATGAGTTTCAGCCTACCCTGGACTACAGAATGAGATCCTGTCTCAAAAAACCAAAGAGGAGGGCCAGGCCTACCTATAATTCCCAGAACTTACAAGGAAGAGGCAGGCAGGTTTTTTTTGTTTTGTTTTGTTTTTTTTAATTTATGGCCTGCCTAGTCTATATATCAAGTTCCAGGCTAATCAGGATTACACAGTGAGAAGAGGAGGAAGGGGAAGAGAAGGAAGTGATGACAATAATGTGATAGTTACAACGTAATACAGCAGTGTAATGTGTGACCCTGCATTGGAAAGTGACTAAAAGACAAAGCAATAAAGAATATCACTTATCAATTAGTAGTATATCTAGATGAATTATAAATTAGATAACAGTATTACATTGCATTTCTTGACTTTGATAATGGTAATTTAGTTACAAAAAGGATAACACATAAGAAATTAAAGACCTAAAATATAACTGTTTAGAGGTTAAATCACATAATACCTATAACTACTCTTAACTGGCTAAAAGACTTAAAAATTGTACACATATACAATAGTACAACAGAAGAGACTAGAGACAAAAGTGATAGAGCAGTGCTCTCAGTATTTCAGTGGCAGTGTATATGTTTAGCCATGTGTAAGGCTATATATACATAGGTTTCATCCTTAGAACCAAAAATTAAAATATAAAAATAAAACTAGAGCTGGAGAGAGAGCTTAATGGTTAAGAACACTGGCTGCTTTTTCAGGGGACCCAAGTTTGATTCCAAGAAGCCACACGGCAACCCCGTAACTGTCTATAACTCTATTCCCTAAGAATCTGATGCCCTCTTCTGGCCTCTTCCCAAACTAGGCATGTATGCTGGTACATAGACAGAGACAGGCAAAACACCCATACACATAAAAAATAAATAAAAATTAAAAAAATGAAACAACTGGGTAGAACAAAATATAAACAAGTAGGAATGGCTGGCAATAAGAGTCATACATTGTAACTGGTTTACATACTAATTCAATCAGCAGAAAGATAAAATGAGAATTAGTGAAATGACTTGCAAATTATTACTACCCTGATAGCAGGGTGAGAAAAACTATTTACTCTCTAAAATAAGTGCTATATTGTTTGTTGAAATCAACAGCTTATTTATTTTTAATTAACAAGCTTTCAAAGACCATTTTCTACTTGTTCTAGGAATGAACGTTTCTTTTTCTTGGAGTGTGGATTTTTAGCCTTTAGCATTATTTTGTTCACTACTAATAAAAATGTGTATGCTGCAATTGTATGTGAATTTTTTCTAATATACTAGTCTAGATTTTAAATTCCTACAACAGAACAATTAGTCAGGTGTGGTGCTTTACACCTGTAATCCAGGACCTGAGAGATGAAGGAAGGAGGATCAGAAGTTCAAGACCATTTTCAGTTACAGAGCTGGAAGCCAGACTGGCCTATCTGAAACCCTACCTTTAAGGAGGTGGGGGTAGGGGTGGGGGGTGGGGGAGAGAGCAAGAACTGTATTTTACTCAACTTTAATAAAATCTAACATAATTCTTGGTACATATTAAAATACAAACCAACAAATAATTGTTAACAAATAACATACACCTTTGTAAACCATATAAAATGAATGCGAAGGCATCATTGAAGAATTAAAATGTTTGTATAATACAGAAAAAATGTGCCTTCTATCAGTGCTTTTTTAAAAAAAAAAAAAAAAAAAAAAAGCAGCAGGCATACCAGCAAGGTTAATGCAGAGGCAGAGAAAAGGAAGAGAGGAACGAGGACTAGGAGGGAAGAACACTGTTGCTTCTATGCATCAGATTGCAGAAGTTCAGACATGCATACACATAGGCTGAACAGCTCTAATCCAAAATGCTCCACACCTGAGCCTTTCTGAGCAAGGTGACACTACCAGCAGAAAACCCCATCCCTAACCTCACACGACGGTCACAGTCAAAACACAGGAGCAGGGGGAAAACAGGCCCTGTGACCTCACCCTCAGACTAACACTTAGAAGGCTTATATGAAACATACATGAATATCATATTTAGACTCAGATCCCATCCGTACGATAACCCCCTTTCCTTCTCTTTGTCACACACACACACACACATACACACGCAAATACAAAATCTGAAACCCAAGGCAGTTCTCATCCCAAGCATTTCAGACATAGGATCCTCAGCTTGTGGCACCGGACAACAAGGGCAGTCAGAATATCTGAGTGATGTGAGCAAAAGACAATGTCTCAGAGCGTCAGAGTAGACCATGAGTTTGTATTTTGAGAGACATCCTAGAACAATGTCATAGTGACAACTAAAGATTATCTCCTGCTATGGTGTTTAGCTTCTAATAATTGGGATAACCAGTGATTATCATCTGGAATATTTTTGAGAGTTAAAGGAAATGTTATTAATGATTATGCCAGAACAACAGACATAAAGTAAGATCCACACAAACCGGGATGTATAGCCACCCACTTACAGCTCACTTCTGGCCACCTTGTCTCTTCCTTAAGGTTCAGCAATAACCATTTTTTAAAAACTACATTCCTTTTTCGTGTATACTTCTTCCTCTTCTTACCCATCCCAAACAGGAAAAACATAAAAGTTACCATCTAGAAATTATAGTTGTTTGATACTGCCTACATAAAAAAAAAAAAAAATCATCTAAAAAATTCTATCAATGACTTGATGAACATATGACACAAGGTAATAGTGGTAAGCTATGCCAAAAATAAGATTTCATCTCATTCACTAAACAGCCAAAAAACCCAAACAAAAACAAACAAACAAACAAACAAACAAAAACCCAAAGCAATCCAATCACAAGAACTACCAGTATACAAGTTTGATTTGGAATCCCTAAAAGAACAGCTGTTTAGAAACTGAGGTATGACATCATCAGTGCTTGCATAAGCAGAAGTACAGTAAGTCTTACCTTGAGAACTCTGGGAGGACTCTGTGGAAGAAGAACTACTGTCTGTGTAACCCTGTGGCTCTTCTTTTCCTTCCTGAGCAGATGAATTACCGGCCTCTGCTACCCTGGATGCTTGCTGTAATGTTTCTGTTACCAGCTGCCTTGTTTGTTCACTAACAACTGTAGCTTGAAATGTCACTGGTTTGGGTTTAATGAGAACCTAGAAGAAAAACAGACATGCCCAGATGAAATATCATATGGTGGTTTATACCTATAACTCTAGCACTTGGAAGACAGAGGCTGGAAGACTGTCCCTAATTTGAAGCAACTTTGGCTAGAATAAAATCCTGTCTCAAACAAACAAACAAACAAACATAAACAACAAATGCAAACTGCAGGAGATCTAAGTCATCTCTCAAGGAACCACAGAGGAAAACTGATATAAAGTGCTATCCGCAGCAGCAAGAGGTCAACTCCTGCAAAGTTAAAAGCTCAGACACTAAAACAAGTAAACCAGGAAAAAAATTCATACTGAAACATTACCCTTCAGAATCTGAATTCTAGAAATTTAACTGGATTCATGGAATGAAAATACTGACTCATACCCAACACCACCACTATCACCACCA
Source organism: Apodemus speciosus (assembly GCA_002335545.1). Classification (NCBI taxonomy): domain Eukaryota; kingdom Metazoa; phylum Chordata; class Mammalia; order Rodentia; family Muridae; genus Apodemus; species Apodemus speciosus. Next base: position 39,608 of record BDUI01000999.1, read on the forward strand.
AAAATAATAATATTGACTCACATATGAGCCTCTAATATGAGTGATTTCCATGAGTTTAAATAAAATTATTTCTGTTATACATTACATGATGAAACAAGTGAAATCATTATGCTGAATTCAATAAATAACTTAAGCTTTTTAACAAAACTACTTTTTTTAAAAAATATATAAACAATGGCTACAGTTTTGAAGGAACAGATTCCAAAAGCCAATTATGAGTTTAGATAAATTAATACCTTTTACAAAAACTCTAGGATTCTATTTCTCAACCAAAGCTGATATTGCTTCCTTTGATGGTCTCAGAAAAGTAATCCAAAGCACCTACAAAGTCAACAGCCTACCAAGGTGAGAGTATACCCTTATTCTCAGACTAATACTGCCTGAAAGTGACCACATCACCAGCATGTAGGGCTGGAATAAATCAAACTTTCACAAGTAAAGCACCTGTGCAGGCTCTGACAACTCACAGAAGAAACTAATTTCCAGTGCTCTATCCTTCCTCAGCTATCCAGTTCTCACAGTCATAAACATCTTCAGGAAACTTTATCCCAAAGGAATTATCTTCCCTGCCTTTGCTCATATTGTGACAGATATATGCAGATATCTTTAAAAGGATTGAAGGAAAAAGGCAGGTTTTGAGAACAGATTAATAATACGCATTCAGTTTTTTAAAATCCTGTTTCTTTTATCGGCCTATTGATCTTTTCCTTGACATTTCTACTAGGCTAGGCACAGAGGTGCAAGCCTTTAGTCCTACCAGAGGCTGATCTCTGTGAGTTCAAGGCCAACCTGGTTTACATAGCAAAACTCCAGGACAGCCAGGACTACATAGAAATACTCTGCCTCAAAATAGATAAAAAGACAGGCAGACAGATGGACATACAGATAGACAGATCAATAGGCAGGCAAGCAGGCAGGGAGGAGGGAAGGAGGAAGGTAAGAAGGGAGAAAAGGAAAGGAAAGGAGATTTCTACCTGGGAATTAGCTAAAAGTCAACACATCTTACAGCATACCTGTGTTTTCCCTTGTTGTCCATAGACAATTTTTGTTGGAATGATTTTAGCTGCTGGCTGGACTGTGGAACCTATTCCTTTGGGCTGTGTTACAATCATTTTGGTGATAGGTCTTGTAGCAGTAATTATAGCTGGTTTGGCTCCAGTCGGCACTGTCTGAAGAGTCTTTTCTCCCTAAATTGAAGTCAATTATAGAAGAGATTTATATGCATTTAAATAATTAATAAAAACAAACAGAACAAACAAAAAACAAAGACACAACTGTCCTTTCACTGAAAAAGCAAAGAAAAATTTTGCCAGGATGGGAAAAGGACTGCATATTATGTAACAAAGTACAAGATTTCTTAAGTGATTAAAAAGTCCTGGGCTTCGCTGAAATAATATTACAAGCCATATAATCAACTTTCTAGCCAAAAAAGAAATTACTCCTCATGAGTATATTTTTAAAAAATCACCATATCTAAGAACATCTAAGAATTTATACCACCCCATTCATAGAATATCTATATTAAAACAGAAATTTCTGGAAGAAGATATACTAAAAATGTTAACAATTGTTATGTTCAAGATTGTAGGTCATCTCCCAAACTCATTTTTACGTTTTAATATACTTGAAGTGAATATTTATATAATAAAAAACTATGCAGTTTATCAGCAGATTAACATACACATACAAAATAAGCCAGGCATATATTATAAAGGCATGCAGTAGGATATCTGTATAAAAACGTATGAGGGAGATGAGAAGAGAAAAGACATTAACATTCTTTCTAAGGTTATACGGAGGACGGGGGAAGAAAACAGAGCATTTCTTGTGTTTTCCGAGTATGTTACCAACACCACTTTAGTCTATTATAATTCAGGCCTATTAACCTTTCAAAATCTTCTGACTTTTTACCTGCTTTATTGTCTGTCTTTTTTTCTACTTCTGTGTGTGCATACATGTGTGGTGTTGGAGAGTATGTGTGCATGCATGTGTGATGTTGGAGTGTGTTTGTGTGTGGTGTTAGAGACTGAACCCAGGACACAGGGCTTCACAAATGGTAAGCAAATCCTCTACCACTAATCTATAACCTCAGTCCACTGTTTTCTTCTGAAGTACTATTTTCTGGTCAAATTTTTAATCTCAGCACAGAGATTTGAATTTAACTGAATTAAATTCAAATATAGTAATTTATTATTTTTTTAAATTAAAATTAATAAAATTAAAAGAGTTGGCAATTTTCACATTGTCATTTTCTTAATCTTTAGCTATCATCACAGATGTATGGGCTTTTAAACTTAGCAGTTGGTAAACTGAGACCAATTAGGTGAGCTGTCTAAAAGTCAACCATTGAGAATTCATATCTAAATCCAAGTCCAAAAATTACAAACCTAACTATCAACTACAACTATCCAAAAGAAACAATGTGTCTCCAATCAAGGGGTTATTTCAAGTCTCACATACTGTCTGCAGCAGCATTCTCAGAAAGAGCTCTGATTTGTCCAAGCACTGTGACCCAAAGCCAGCTTGCAGAGTGTCATCTGAGAAAGCTGTGTGGTGGGCCTGCACAAGATGCAGGAAGGGTATAAACACATGCTCTGTGTGCTGAAGATGATGGTCCCATAGGCAGATCTGCTCATTTTACTAGCATTGCCTGTCAAACTACTGCTAAATATCTATTAGAAAAAATTCACATGTGATCTGAGCTATCCCATAGCAGATAACACCCTTTTATAAATCCAAATACCACAGAATCCTAACCTTGCTGTTGACTTACTAATGTGAATTCAGAAAAGGCCTAATCCGGACCACTGTCAGCATTATAAAAAACCATGATACAAGAGCTTTTATCTGTCTTCTAGTGAGGTCAGGGAAGGTAGGGATGCTACTGAGTCTGAGTGCTTAAATACCTAGAGCAGTAAGATCAATGACTGAGAACTTCCCATGTGTTAGACATTGCTCTAAGCACTTTCAAAACACCTATCATCACCCAATGTAGACATGAAGAAATAAAATATCACACCGGTTAGAAAAGTCACCCATGGTCAAACTACAAAGTGAGACACAAAGCCTAAGTGTGTCTCCCTCTGACCTCTTAACAATTGCCATCAGAACCTAAAATGGGAAAATAAAAAATAAACAACAAACCTTAAGTAATAAATCCCCATCTATGAATTTTATTTTAAACTCAAATATTTCTCTTTTGTCTAGCCTAAATCAAATGCTAATCTACTGACCATTAGCAGGAATAGAATTCCTCCAAGTCTTCCTGCAGCTAAGCCAGTGGAGTTCTCTATTTGAAGGAAACAGTTGAATCATGGTAACAAGCCTCCTTGCTATGAGCAGCTATAAGCAACACGCTTTCAGATTACTGTATAAAATGGCATCAGTTGATGATAAAGGTTATTCTATCACAGCCATACAGAGTCAAGCCACACCATCCACTATGGCTTCTGATGTCCTTAGGGAAATGTTTGCATACATGGCCTTTAAACTGCTGAGAGGAATACTGCGTGTGTTTACGGTCTTACTTACTCCAGCATTTAGCAATGTGGTGACAACGTTTTTGCCAGGGAGGCCTTGAATGGTCGTTCCTTTTCCTGTAGTCTTTTGTACAACAATCACATTGGGCTTGGAAGTCATTGGGATTGTAGTGATTTTGGTAGTCGTTCCTTAGAGAAGGGGGAAGAAAAAGGAGGCCTGGGTTAAGGACTGGTGATATTTGGATGTTTCTGTTTATGATGTATACAAGTACTACATGTCTAAACAATGTCAACTTTAGGTGAATGAGTATGGTCCTAAGGACAAAAATGAAGACTTGGAATAGTAGCTTCTAAATCATTCCAGAATGATAAATTCTAAAAACTGACTGGGTTTTTTTGTTCTTTTTTTTTTTTTTTTTTTTTTATTTTTTTGAGACAGGATCTCACTAAATAGCTCTACCTGGCCTGGAATTTACCATGTACACCAGGCTAACCTGGAACTCAGAGATCTGCCAGTCTGTCTCTGCCTCCTGAGTGCTAGGACTAAAGGCATGCGCTACCACATCCAGCAAGAATTGAGTCTTAAAGCAATCTTTGAAAATTTAAGGACCTAACACACCAAATTCCAAATCTAAAAATATCACTATCCATTTCCCCATCAACAGTCTTCCCTAACCAGTTTAAAATTAAATAAAAAATCTTAGTTTATGACTTAGTTTATTAAATTTATGTCCATCATGATGGAAAAACTCTTCAAAAGGAACATTAGAGGAAAATATCAAAATTCACTCAACTGTAGAAAATAAATGTATGAAAATATGAAAGTTATGCACAGCCATATATAGTTGCAAGTGTTTATAATTCCAGCACTTGAGATGTGAAGGAGGAAGACTGTAAGTTCTAGACCAGCTTGGGCTACAGAGTGACACCCTGTCTTTAAAAAATACAAAATGAATTTTAAAAGTTTTTTAAAAAGGACCAAAGTGAACAAAGATTTGTAGACCAAGTAACTGTCAATGTATGCTTCTGAACACGCAGAACTCTGGAGATTCCAAGGATGAAATAGACTTACTTACAAGGTAAAATTATTTTCAGCAATTAAGATCTACTTTCTTATATTAAATGAGACAATTCAGCTTCAGAAAAACAAGCATCTCATGCTCTCCTCCATACTGGATCTTAACATTTAATGTATGTAAGAATGAAAATGAGGGCTGTAAGACTGGAACATGTAAAAAGGGAAGGAGGAAAAACAAAAGGTCACACAGGACATAACTAGAAAGGGGGCTACTGGGAGTAGGAGGAGAAAGGGAGGGGCAGCATGGGACACAAGCAAAGAAAACACGAAAATAATTTGTTTGAAAAATGGCATAATGAAGCCTAATTTATTGTACACTAGCTAAAAGATCTACTTTCTAAATGTATATGTCCACTGACAGAGACATATTGTGGCCTTTCCCCCTACAACCTGCTTCTTTTCCACCTATCAAATCTATTTACTATCATATTCATGTTCCATATTCTTATCATCCAAGTTAGAAGTCCTGGTACAAACCTTGGTTCCTGCCAACAGACTAGGACCTCTCATGTCCCTGTCTGCTCAGTGCTTAGCACAGAGCGTGGCAATTCTTTTGTAATTAAGTCAGAACTCTCAGTTCCTCAGTAATGTATCTGCGCAAGTGCAGTCAACTCCACTCTCCTGCTTCCCCACTATTCCTCCATTTCAAGTGTGTCTCTTACAGTTTTGATATCCCATAACAAATCTAATACCTAAATGAAACCTTCTACACCAAGAATCTGAAATAGGCTACCCAGGTTTTAAAGAGTATTCCTAATCCCCACTGTATCTACTTTCAACTTTCCCTCTTGAATGTCATAACAACTACATGTGGGATGTACATGCAGGACGGCACAGCAAGGAAAGACACTTGCTCATCATGCCTGATGACTCAATTCAATCCTTAGGCCCCCACATGAAAGAAGGAGAGGATCAACACCTACCCGTTGTCTCTGGCTTCAGCACCCCTACCCACCACCCTACCCCCAAAATATTAAAAGCATCAAACAAAAAATAGCAGCTTACACTGTTTCAGGCCCTTAATATACCAATTTACCATATTAGTTCCTCCTGTTCACAGGAAACAGCATAAAACTTCAGGCAAACTAGGAGGCTTTCTACTACCTATCCCACAAAGCCCAAACTCCTGAATGGAACTTTCAAAGTGCTGGCAGATTAAGATTAGTTGGTGTGCTGATTTCATATTGAGCATATTAGGCCTGAAACTATTTTTTGCTCCTACAATTTTCTGTGCCTCAGAAAGTAGGCAGATCATAATTTTCTACAGGCCTGTGCAATAAATGATTAAGTACAAAATGGACACTCAATAAAAACATGCCTAATATATTCTCAAAATATTATATAAAGTTGTATTATTTTTGACTGGAAAAATAATAACATTATTTATTAGAATTTCAGATTATCCTATTATATGAAATAATCTTACATCAAGAATAAGAAGAGACTAGTTCTAAGAATCATTCAGAAGGCGAAAGAAAGATGGCTCAGAGGTCAAGGGCTTATTGCTCTTGCAGAGGACCTGAGGCCAGTTCCCAGCACACACATGGTGACTCATAACCATCAATAATTCCAGTTCTAAGGGATCTTCTGACCTCTGTAGGAACCAGGCACACATATGTATGTATGTATGTATGTATGTATGTATGTATGTATGTATGTATGCATGCATGTATGTTCAGGCAAAACACTCATATACATAAAGTAAAACTGAAAATATTTTTAAAGAATAAGAAATTCTGTTAAACTGGGGCAATTCTGTTATAGATCTCCACAATACAATTAATATTATCCAATGTCTAATCAGTCTGAGGTGGCACTCAGCAGGTGCATAGAAAAGCACTTGCACCTGCCGACTAGCTTTATAGCTGCCTTTCCTTCACCTACACTGTGAATAAGTAAGCTATTATAAACCATAAGAACCAAGATTATCATTATTTGCCTAAGTCAACTTTAACTCGTGATTAATTCTAATCCCTCATTATATGATTATGTAGGCCTTTTTAGACACTAGAAAGTTATCAAATATTTGATACTGAGAAAGTATTTCTATACAAACTAACTCAAATACAAACTATACTTTTAAATTAACACCAAAATATAAGGCCATTTTTCTTAGATAAAACATAACAACTGGTTTTATTTATAGGTACTAAATTATCTATCCCTTTCACTATAAAGAACTGTCAGTTTAGGAGACAGTCATATATAACGTCTACCAGTTTAACAAAAGGGAGGGCACATGGGGCCATGGAGGTGAGTAAGGGGAGGGTTCAATGATACAAACGGGAGAAAAAGGACTAACAGGAAATAAGTAGGACACTGTATTAAAATAGTCTAGTGTGCGCATGTTTCACCTAAGGAGAAATGTATGCAAAGTATTACATATTCAAAAAGAAGAAGAAAAGGCCATGGCTAAGCTTTCACTGTGGTTGGTCTACATTTTCCATAATACAAGAGAACATGCAAAAGCTAGTTAACATCCATGTTTTTCTGGGTTTTTTTGCTTTGTCTTGCTTTGTTTTTTCCTTTTGTAATTCTGGGAATCAAGCCCAGGGCCTTGCTCATCCTAGGCAGGAGTTCTCCCTCTGAGCTTCATCTGTAGTCCAGTTAGCATTCCCTAGGGTACACACTGAATCATGAATGTTTATGTGCCATAGCACCACACACAGAATCTGGCCTTCAGAGAACCTACCAACAGAGACTGTGCTTCAGAAGGGTAAGGGACCAAATAACAAACAATCACATGTGGGTCACAATGGGCTCTGACAATGATGATGCATTTCATAGATATTTTTTCCTTTCTTTTTTAAGATGCCTGTAAACTACAGAGGCAAAAGAACTACACGTTCAAAGTCAGTGTGGGCTATAGAGCTGATGTGAGGCCAGCCTGGAATACATAGTGAGATCCTGTCTCAAACAGTAACAACTATGAAAAAAATCAAAATGATTATACCAGGCTTGGTGGTGTAAGCTTACACTGCTCTATTGACTAAGGTAGTAGTATCACAAGTTCTAGGTCGACCTAAGCAACTCAGCAAGAACCTGCTTCAAAATAAAACATTAAATGGTGTGGGTAAAGTTCGAACATTGTGGTATGCTGACTTGACAAATTCACTGGCTTAGGTCCTACTATCCAGATTCTTAAATCACTCTATCTTGCTCTCTGTGTAAGGTTTTATGCTACTTTGTTCAAAGAATGATTCAATAAATAAGTGAAAAAGTACACAAACAACAGCTCCTTGCTTAGACTGGAAAGATTAAAGGAGTTACAATCAAGTCTTGCCCCAGATCCCCGAATGCCTTTAGGGTTAAGACAATGAATTCATCTCTGAAGGAATCAAACTTCTGCATATAATGAGTATATTTCTACAATCAACTCTCAACATTCACAAAAAAATGTATAAATCTGAAACTTATCTGATATATGCATATGAATAACATAGTTTCCATCAGTTTCTTCTAAAAGAATTAAAATTCAACTTTTCTAGAAAGTAATATGGAAAATTTAATCTGCCTTCTTAGGTATTATACAAAGGAAGCAAGCACTTCACAAATAATTTATATGTTTACCACAGGATTATTCATAATAACCAACAAGAAAAAAAATCTAAGTCAAAACCCCCCATATCTACAAACAATATAAATCATCCAACAGTAAGAATATGATTAAATTATTATATAAAAGAGAATGTTATATAACCATGGGATGATTGTCAAAATGCATTTGTTGATATGGAAAAATATATAAATTAATAAAAATTAAAATTTAGAATATACATGTAAATGTTTCACAATACATTATAGATTGTACTTTTCTAAAGTCCCCAAAATGAGAGGATTTTTTTTTTTTGCTTTTGTTTTAAAGCCTTCTATTCTTACAGCCATATGTCTGAGAATATTTTAGCAAAAATACTTTTTTGTGTGGGAGAGAGAACCAGAACCCTTCATCTGATCATGAATGAAGGCAGAAAATTATCTAAATTTGCTACAAGCTAATGATGAATAAACTTTTAAAATTACAATACTATATTCTCAGTGGCACAGGATAGCAAGAATATAAAATAAGTGTTTTTTGTTTGTTTGTTTGTTTTAAGTAAAGATTGTGAAATGGGAGCCAGAAAGATGGTAGGAAAGCGTGGTGCAGGAAGTAGCTGAAAGTATTTGCCACCAAGTTAAACTGTTTTAACTCTATGTCAATACATCCTACAGTGGTGGAGCTCCCCACTCATGTGAAACAGCAACTAACCATGAGCACTTCCTCTTTAATATAAAGGTGAATAGAGTGTGAGTGTGTGTGTGTGTGTGTGTGTGTGTGTGTGTATCAGATCAAATCTCTGCTTCTAGGATGTGCATACTCACATTACTCTACTGCAGTACAGAGCCGCTACACCATGAATAAGGTCCCAAAAAAAGACTTCATGACATCTAGACACACCTGCAAGCTATATGGTACTATGAACTCAGATATATGTAAGAAATCCTTTCAAGGTCATAAAAAAGCTACCTTCCAATGAAGGTCAACTTTCTGAAATATGTTTGAACAAGGGCTTTGTACTATTTACAGATACTATCAAATAATAAATTAGAATTTTAACTGTGTTTCTTAAATATCCACTTAAAAGCTATGGCRCAATGATCCCTTTCCTCCTCAGGTTGGCAGACACTGGGTTTTCTCACTTATATGTAAGAGTGGAGCCAAAATTAACAGCTTTGAATACAGAGCTTTATGCCAACGCCATGCTCTGCCCTGCTTTTTTCCATTCTCCAAGTTATCAGCAACATCAAATTGCTGCCAGGAACTTTATCCTTTCACTTTAAAAATGTTAGAGCAAATCACCTGGGACAGACAAAACATGACTAGTCTACAAAAATAGTAGACAGCTAAAATCCACAAGGCTTGCTTGATCAGATCATTTACATAATTTTAATTAAAAATAATAATCAGTGAAAACAAATGCCTCATTAACATTCCACTTTCGAATCTATAACCCAAATACCATAAAGATTAACGAGGCAATAAAAACTAGGTAGTGTTTCAACATACTAATAAATAGACAGAGAGTTAGTTTTACAATCTCAGTAAAATATTTTTAAAAAGCAAACAGCATAAATGGTGAAAGACAAATAATGGTAATCAAATATCTTATGTTTAATAAGCTAAAGTGACATTAACAACTGAAAATCTGAATTATGTTCCTTAAATATATTCTGATGCAAATTCGATTTCATTATCCCCTTTGCAGCTTTATCTGACCTCTGAATCCACAGCTCTAAAGTTGGTACCTCATCAAAAGTTGACAATGTGAGACTTTTTATTAAATAAAAAGTCACTATGCAAACATAAACATAAGTCTTTGCATTGTGACTTAAAACTGAATGTTCTTTCAACTTTAAACTTATCAAAAGCTTTATTTATGAATACTTAATTTTAAAACCAAAACCTATTTTAATCACTATATATAAGGACTGAAAACACAGTGTCACATTTTGGAGCAAAAAAACTGATATCAATAGAGTCCTGTAGAGAAACATGGCTTTTCTCCTAATCAAATAGCTCCATGCTTTTAACATACTCTAGATATACCTACCAGAAACAATATTACTGCTAATTATCTTGCCTCCCAAGGTAGCTAATGATTTGGGTACGACAGTGATGATGCTACCACTGGTAGTTTTCACATAGGTTGCAGCTCCAGGGGTTGTGGCGACACGGCCTAAGGATGGGCTCACTGTTGGCCGGGTATAGGTTGCCTGAGTACCTATAGGAAGAAAGCAGTGAAAAGAAAAATCGTCAATACTTATAAAAAGAATGTTATCATACAATTTCACTACACTTCAACATCATCTATATTACTTTAACTTGAAAATGAAACTGCAAGGTGCCAAAGCAATTCATTTACAACTTTATAGGCAGTTTTCAATGGGTATAGCAAGAACCAATGCCAAGTCAATTCAAATTAAATTTACATATAAAGCTTTGTGATGTGTTACATCAAATTACCAAGCCTCAGGAAGGGAGAACTGGCCCCTGTTCCCACTATCTTTCTTCCACTAGTCTTATGCCAAAGCTTAAATGTGACCATTGTCCTGCTAAAGCGTTGTAGGTGTTTCTCTTACAGATATTAAAGTCCCTGTCTGATGCTGTCCCAGAGCCAAATCCAAGGTCACCAGTCAGCAAATAAGACATTTACCTAAAATTTTATAACATTTGTTATAAAAATTCTGCTATTCTCTAAGGAGATTTCCATCTTTTAAGGATCAGTCCATTGTTTTACTAGCAATATAGTTGAAACTGCCAAGAATTGCCTGGAACAGTTTTTAGCCTAAAATTAACTCTATTTGCATATTTCTTCAACTTTAACTGACCTGATAGAAATTCTATCTTTATGTCTCTCTCAAAGGATTTTATACCCTTTTTCACTATTTCGATGACTTTTCTCTTCCCCAAAGAAAGATTAAAAACTAATCAGATGAGCCTTTTACAGTTTCTTACAAACCCAGAAACTTAGAAAAGACTAAGAGGAAGGAATAGCCTCCGGGAAATGAAGAGAAAACATGGAAAAGATGAAGATGGCATTTCCTTAAATTGAAATGAGATTCAGAGACTGTGTGACAGACATTTCTAAAATACCCACCTCAGAAAAAAATGCTTTTAGGAAGTTACTTACTTTAAAAACGTATAGCCACTAAAACCATGAGAAGAACATTAAGAAGAATTAGACTAATCACAGCATACAACTGAACCAGGAAAAAATGTCTAGGACAAAGTAAACATGATACAAGGGTATAAAGTTTGAATACACTGAATTATAACTATTTAAAAGAAACGCTTGCTGCACTAGAAACTCAAACATATAAGCCAGTATTGCTATGGATCTGGTGGATTCTGGGGATTTGAACTTAGGTCCTTAACACTAACTTAACAAGTGTTTTTTTCCCCCACTGAGCTATCACCTTAGCTCCTGACTTGATATCATTTAATACTTATAAAGTTCACAAAGGGTGGTAATTTAAAATGCTCTATATTGTAACTACCTCAAGCTCAGGCTAATTGCTCTTCTATCTGGGAATAATAGCAGGCTTCTATCAGTCTAGGCAACCCTTTTTTTTATTGGATATATTCTTTATTTACATTTCATTTCTCTTTTCCTGGTTTCCCCACCCCCCTCCCAATGTCCCATATGTCTTTTTCCTTCCCTCCCCCCCCTTCCCCTATTCACCCCTTCTCACTTTCCTGTTTTGGTATTCTCCTACACTGCTGCATTGGGCCTTTCCAGAACCTGGGTCCACTCTTTCCTTCTTGTYGGACAGCATTTGGTAGGTGGATTGTGTCTTTGGTGTTCCAAGATTCTAGGCTAATATCCACTTATCAGTGAGTGCATGCCTTGGGTGTTCTTTTGAGACTGGGTTACTTCACTCAGTATGATGCTCTCCAGCTCCATCTAGGCAACCCTTACTACACTGTAATGTAACATGAGCTCAACTCTTAACCTCCTAAGGAATACCCGTGTGCATTAGTTAGGCATGCTTTCAGTTACTCAACAAACCCTGACCCAGCATATACAGATAAACAGATATGTTTCCTTAATCCCATAAAGTTTATTGTCTAATATGAATATAAAACAACAAACAACTAGGTAAGTAGAAACTGGAGAGGATTATGAAAAAATATATCAGGATCAAGACAGAGCAGAGGGAGTCAAGAAAGATCTTTTGAAAACTGTTCGGTAGAGTGCTTGCCTCACATGCACTAGGCCCTTGGTTTGACTCCCAGCACCTTATAAACCTGTGTGGTGGAGCACACCTGTAATCCCAGCTCTCAAGAGGTAGGGGCAGGAGGATCAAGAATGAGTTCAAGGTCATCCTCAGCTGCTAGAGTTCTAGGCCACAGAGCCTGTCTCTAAACAAAATTTTAAAAAGGACTTCTTTGTAGAACTATCTCCATCTCTATATGTGACACAGGGCTGATGTGGAAAGGGAAGCTACTGATGGCATGAATGAATGGACTGATGCTTTTGGAACTTACCGGTAGGAGTGGTTACCAGTTTAGTTGTCATAATTGCACCATTACTGCTAACCACCATAATTGGGGAATTGCTACTGGTGGGTAGAGTTGCAGTCACTGGTTTGGGTAAGATTTTACTTGGTTGAACCTGCTGTGTGATGATTTTAACACCTTTGAAAGAAAAAAGATAAATCTCAGTACAAATAATGTTTAAGAAATGTCACTTAGCCCAATAGGGCAACAGTCACACATACTTACTGAGTATTACCCTAGAAATGCCTTTTTAATACTGATGAAACTGAGTTTTCATTATTCAAATCCCTCCTTTCTAAATTCTACCAATTTAAGAATGCAGCCATATTTCATTAACAGAGTTCTTAAAGAAAACTAAATCTAAACTTTTATCTATGGTGGTGTGAACACGAGCTTTCAAACCAGATAGCCAAAGCAAATGATCTGTTCCATATAAGTACTTGAGAGGAAAGGACTAGCAGAAGACATCAAAGGCGTCACACAGTCCTTCCAGATTCTCAGCAACAAAGACTTTCATGATTTGGTGAACTCACAAACACTGGTAAAAAACTTAACAGGCTAAGAACAGTTTTTGTTTCATTTTTTAAAATGGCTGTCTCATTTTTTCATTGTTTTGTTTTGAGATAGGGTCTCATTATGTAGCCAAGGCTGGACTAGAACTCACTGAGTAGTCCAGGCTGGCCTGGAACTACAGATTCTACTGCCTATGCCTTCTGAGTGCTGGGATTACAGATGTGTGCCACCACGCCCAGTTTAAAAAAGTCTCTTTTTTTGCTTGTCTGTTGTTGGTATAGTTGAACCAGGGACTCATTCATGCTAGGCAAGTGCTCTACCACTAAGCTATACCCTGAAGTCCTTAAATAGCTTTCTATATATAAAAGTATTTTAATAATTCACTTTATTAAATACAGAATGCCAAAGGCCACATCAGTATTGCACTTATATAAAACATGCATGTGAAAAGGACACAAAGGCAATACGCAAGAAATATAATAAAAATTGTTAAAAAAGTTATGTTAGGACTTTAAAAGTTATTTTATTTACAATGCTATGATATTTGTATTGACCTTTCAAACATCTTAAATTGACTACACTTTTAAACAGCAGTAACTAAATAAGAAAAAATTAGTGCCATTTCCCCATTCTGATCTTTAAAGAAGATTCATAAAAGAAAACATTTTCATAGAGAAAATTAAGGATTATATTTTTTGGTGTGGCATGATGGTCTACCTCGACTATCAATTTGGCAGAATTTAGAATCACCATGGAAACAACCTCTGGGCATGTCTGGAGGGATTTTCTAGATTAGATTAAGAAGGGAAGATCTACCACTCCGTGGGCTCTGGTCCTGGACTGAAGGAAAGGAAACAGGAATTGAGTTAGGAGCACTGCCTGCTCTGTTCTCTCACTGGAGACTCAACAGACCCAGTCACAAGCTCCAGCCACTATTACTTCCCTACATGATCTTCTAACGTCAAGTTGAAGTAAACCCTTTCTTTCCCAATGGCTTTTGTCACAGCAACAAGAAAGTAACTAATACAGGTGGTGATTTAAGCTGAGACAAAGGAGATAAATATATATTTACATATATAGATATAGGTATATTTCTATATAAATATATAGACAGATATAATTAGCAGCTTTAAATAATTCTAATCTTCCATTAACTAAGAAAGAAATTAAAAGTATGGTATTTGGGCATAATTACTTAAATAACTTTTATGACTATTTTTTATGTACAAGATAAAATTAATTAGTATATACATCATAGAGCTACTAAGGATTAGATAAAATTTAAATTATCTAATACATGTCAAGAATTCAATAAGTATTATATAAATAGTTCTAAATATAATAAACCATAAACAGTGAAGTTATACAAAGAAACATCACTTCTAGTATTTTTTTTAACTAATGAACCATAATCCTGCATAATTCCCATGCACATAGAAGCTTCAAGAAATAACCATCACAGGAAAAAAAAATCACAAGAGACAATTCTACTCAGTCGTAGGCAAATCAAGTGATAATCTGGGCAACAGTATTTCTCAAAGCCCAGAGAGTGGCCCTCAAAAAGTCATTTCAATGTACCTAAGACATTCGGAAGAGCCACACTTGGTGTTCTGGCATGAAGAAATCTCCAAAACCACACAGTGGAACTAATTAAAGTTTTAAAGCAAGCATCATCAAAGGCTCTGGGCACCACAGGATGGCTCCATGGGTAAAGAAAGTCACTGACATCATGCCTAGTTACCCGAGTCCCATCCCAGAGACTCACATGGTAGAAAAAGAAAACTCATTCCTGTAAGGTACACCCTAACGTCCACATGCACACCACAGCATACATGCATGCACAAACATACTCTCACACCATACGTGTGCACATACACACATACATGTCCACCCAAAATACAAATGAAATGCAATAAAAGAGAACCCTTTGAAAAGAAGTTTTATGGTAAATAGTGAACATAAAAACATGTACCCAACTGAACCTCTATAAGCTAAGGCAAGTTCTGCGATATCTGAACTGAAACCATTTCTTTCCCTCTTAGCTGACTAAGGTGGTGGCGCCACTCCACACTGCAGTAGTCACGGAGTGGTAGGACAAAGCTGCACAGCTGCTAGCAGAGGACACCTTTTCAAAAAAACAGGACTCCAGCTTATCCTCCTCAGTCACTTAGTGCAGCTCAAATACTACAGAGAATATTTCTAATCCACACAATCCAACTAGAAAACAATACCAAAAGGACCACCAAAAAAAATTTCCAAGCATAATGGAAATAAAATAGCATAATGCTGAATACATTGTTAACGAGGAAGTCCCAGGAGGAGGTTTCAGAACAAAAATTATAGGGAAAATGACAACATATCAAAGAATGTATGATCCTGACAAAATAGTGCTAAGGATTTATCAAAGCACAGTTTTAAGTGTAGAACTAAATGCTAAATGTATATAAAAGAGAAAGGGTCTTTAATCAACAATCCACATTCCAGTTCTCAAAAAGCTAGAGAAGCAAAATAAAGCTAAAGAAAACAGAAAAAAAAAATGAGACTAAAACTGGAAAAATTATCTGAGACCCTGAACTCAGTTCCTCAGATTATCTGCTGGGTTGATATATACTTGTCTTATTTTGTAGTGTCTTTGCCTAGTTTGGTTATCAAGGTGCTAGTGGCCTCAAAATGAGTTTGAAGTGTTCTGTTTTCTATAAGAGATTAGGGATGGTTGTTATTAACTCCTTAAATATAGGGAATTAGTTTACTTCTCCAATAAATCAGCTGGGCCTGGAACAATAAGGCAAAACTCAATTTAATAATAATAAAAAACTTGGTAGAATAGAAAGCCTGACAAAGAAAGAGCTCATTAGTATAGACTTTGTAGCCACTTAAAGAATAAGGAACTGATAATGATAACCATTTTAACAACTTAGAAATGAATAGCTTAAAAATTATAAACTAAGGGCTGGAGAGATGGCTCAGTGGGTAAGAGCACTGACTGCTCTTCCAAAGGTCATGAGTTCAAATCCAGGCACCCACATGGTGGCTCACAACCATCTGTAAAGAGATCTGATGCCCTCTTCTGGTGTCTAAAGACAGCTACAGTGTACTTACATATATTAAATAAATTAATTAAAAAAAAATAAAGACTCTAAAAAAAATTATAAACTACCAAAGCTCAACAAAGATGAAATAGCTAATCCAGTTTTCTAACCATTAAACAAGGTGAGTTCATAATTTGCATGCTCACAAAATAAAGATTTCCATGCCCAAATGATTCACTGGAGAAGTCAGCTAAGATTTGAAGGAATTAATACCAATCTTTTCTCACCTTTTCTGGAAAGCAGAACACTTCAAACTCATTTTGAGACTGCTAGTATCTTGATCTAACCAAACTAGACAAAGACATTACAAAATAAGACAAGTATACATCAACTCAGCGGATAATCTGAGAAACTGAGTTCAGAGTCTCAGATCTACATAAATGCCAGGCAGTACGGTGAGAAGTAGAGACAAGGAATCCCTGAGGAAGCTGAGTAACTGAACTAAGCAAGCTGGCAAGCAGTGAGTTCAAGTGAGAATCCCTACCTCAGCCCACACAAGGTGAAGCGTGGTCATGGGCACCAGCAGCAACCTCTGGCCTCCATGAGCATTGTACACATGTGCACAGAAACCTTCACATGTGTACATGTGAACTTACATGTGAACATATACACAGCCACCACATATATACATTAAAAACTCTCTTATACAGAGATAAAAACTGAAACCATTGTTGCATAAAAAAGAATTATATGCCATGACTAAATAGGGCTTATTTCATATACGTAAATGGCTCAGCAGAAAGTCAACTCATGTGACTCAGCCTAGCAGCAGCTAAATATAAAAAAGGTATTAGGTCACAACACTTGAACATGGAAGAACATCTGACAGAACCTAACACAAAGTCATAAGGAAAGTCCCAGGAAAGAAGAAATGTCCCATATCAACTCAAAATCTACATACACAAATCCTGTAACAGGTTTCACATTCAACACTGAAAGCCCCAATGCATTCTACCCAAACCCAGAATTGAGGTAAGAATGTCTGTCTGATTCCCTCTTACTTATTACATATTCCTGCTAGTGAAAATAAGACAGAGGGGGAAAAAAGGAAGGCAGGTGGGGAGGAATATTGATCAGAAAGGAAGAAAATTCATGTCCTTATTTACAGATGACATAATGAAATATATCCTATATACATAGGAATCCCAAGAAATCTATGTAGATACTCCCATATAATAAGGTTCAGTAAGCTAGAAGAATACAAATTCAGCAACATGTTTATACACCAACAATAAGTATGTGAAATGAAAATTAAAACCCCACCGTTTAGAGTCACTTTAAGAAAATCACTTAGGGCTATAGCTTAAAAAACATTTATAGACATTTCCTACTGGAAATCATAAGAAACTGAAGAAAGAAGTAAAAAGGTGTAAATAGGAAGCCACACTGCTCGTGACCTGTAGGACCAGGACTAAGGATACCCACAGAGCTCACACACACTTCCCAGTTACCTGACTCCTGTTTGATCTGGATGGTAGGTTTGATACCAGGTGGCAATGGTGACTGCTGAGGCTGCTGTTGCTGAGACACTGAGGAAGGCTGGGCGACGGGCTGCTGTGTCTGTTGTTGCACTTGCTGTAACTGCTGCTTAGGAGACTGCTGATGCTGTTTAGGAAACTGTGCCAGAATCTGGGTAGGGCCACTCACTAAGTTTTTGGGGGAAGGAAGTCTTGTTGACGCTACTTTGATTGCTGATGTGGATACACCTACAGAAAAGTGAAAAGGATTTAGGAAAGGGAAGGTGGGCAGCTCAAAACAAGGAGGATTCGAACCATTCCATCAGCGTATTGTCTTAGAAATACAAAAAAATCAAATGAAAAGTAAACCGTTGTAAAGAAACATTCTACAAAGTAGACTAATTACAGTGCTTACTCTTGTTATAGTCTTGTTTTGTCAACAAGCGTCTAATTTTTCATTTAATTTTTCCTTTATCATGCTATTTTCATTGCTGCTTAATTCTATTGTGATTGTTGGTTGCTAGTCAAATTTCTTTCTTCCTTTCTAACAAACCCCAGGTTTGTTCCTTGAGAATCCACATTCCTGAGCATTGGTACACACTTCTGTGGAGGCTGGTCCCTAAGCCAGCTTGAGAGGACAATTCTTAATTGATCTAAGCTTGTCATGGCACATCCCTACTTTTTCTGGGAATAAAGTAAAGCTAATTATAGCTAACTATAGCCAACACGTTATGAGAGAACACCTACATAAGGTTTTTCTGTTTTAGGGATGGAGCTACACGAACTCAGAAATCAGCCTGCCTCGCCTCTGCCTCCCACGTGCTGGGATTAATGCGTGCGCACCACTGTTCAGTCTCTGGACACTTTCATAGCTGGCTATGATACCTACAAATGTGCTCATCTAACCAACAATAAAGTCACCCAAGGAGGGAAAATTTCCTTCATGGTCCAATGATTTGCCTAACTTAGCTGAAGCCTTCTGTCACATAGATTTCTGAAAAAATAAACTTTCTTACAGATAAAAACCAATGCTTATTTATGTAAAGTCATTCATTTAATCTAAGCTCATCACATTTTTCAAATAAATTTAGACACTACTCCAGTCAAACTCTAGAACAATTAATTCACTGCCCAAAAGAATACAAGAAACACCAGTAAATAAAACATATTTTCCAAAATTCATCTTTAAAAAATTAGGGATGAAGCTACATTGATAATTTTGACTAAATATGTGCTATGGTTTATACTAGAGCCCATGTGTTGAAATTCAATCCCCAATGTAATGTCTTAAAAAGCTAGAAACTTCATCTGACTTAATGATTATGGTTTAAAGTAGAGTCTTTGGGAGATCATTAAACTTAAGCAGGATAATCAGGGGGGCCCCATGATTGAGTCTCAGTGGCTTTGTAAGTGGAAAAGAACTCAGAGAGAGCATACATATATGTTCCTTGTCTCTCTCCATGTGCCAGTTATGCAGTCTTGAAGATCTAAAAACAAGAAAAGTCTCACCAGACATAAGTTCTTGATCTTAGATTTTTAAATCATAAGCCAAAATAAATCATTTTCCATTATAAACTTACCCAGGGTGAAATATTTCATTATACCACATAAAAAAATAGACTTATTACAATATAAAAAAGCTGTAAGTTGTAACATGAACCTTAGAGAAAGAAGGAAGCCCAAAATACCTTTCTATGTAAAAAGGTATAAATTTTGGCAAAGAGATAGTAAAACATTTGCTGATAAACTTGACAATCTGAGTTTGATCCTCAAAACCCGCATAAAGGTGGGAAAGGAGGACAACCCTACAGAGTCTCTTCTGACCACCGCACACTTCATGACACAGGTACACCTGCATGCACACACGATAATAAAAATAAAGTGTAAGCAAAGAAAAATAATACATAAAAGTAAGAGTACTGATCGTATTTTGTGTGCTTAAGAAGGTAAGGAAGGGGGATGTGGTCAAGAATAAGACAACATTCTAGTTAAAGTTTCAAAGTTTAAAAAAAATCTTAGCTGTTACTGGCTGGTGTGATGGGTGAGCAGATAAAAAGGACTGCTGCCATGCCTGAAGACCGAGTCCATTTCCTAGGACCCACATGGTAGGAGGAGAGAACCATCTCCCACATGTTATCTTGTTATCCTCTGATGTTCACAAGTGTGCAATGAATGTGCATGCCCATACAAAGAAACAAAAACCACATTTACACACAATATAAATAATCTATTTAAAAAGGAAATTATTTCCCCATAATGTTCTATTTCATTTTATGTTGTTTTATAAACAAAAATAACAAGGACTTCATACTAGCCAGGCATTAGTGAAGTACTCCAACAGAGTTCAAGAAGACACAGTGTGCACACAGACAACTTCCAGAAGCTCCCCTTCCCCACTGAAAACTCTTGCTCCTGTGTTAGTGAGGCCTAGTAAAAGTTACACACATATTAATCTAGAATACTAAAACTAGGAAATAATCTAAATAATAATACATGAGTAATAAATTGTCCAACAGTAACAGAATTAAACAATGAAAATTAGTTTAATTTATAATTAAAATATAAAAATTAATTTAAAATTAGAAAGT
>BDUI01000999.1:66025-102398 GCA_002335545.1 Apodemus speciosus
TTCTGAGTTCGAGGCCAGCCTGGTCTACAGAGTGAGTTCCAGGACAGCCAAGGCTACACAGAGAACCCTGTCTCAAAAAACAAAAACAAAACAAAACAAAACAAAAAGGAGATCATTCTAGTTGCTATGAAGTGACAGGAAAGAGTGGAAGCTACTACAGCAGTCCAGAAAAGAAGTGACAGCAGTTTCTTGGGCTGGGATGTTAGCAAAACTAAAGAGAAGTAATCAGATTCTAATTATTCTGACAAGCAGAGAATCTAAAACTTGATAAATGATAACTGTAGGGTTTCTTGAATGGACCAAGAAGAGATCCTGGAGCTGCTATGTAAGTGGTTATTTAATTGTCCTAAATCTTATGACACAAAGCTATATTATCCCCATTTCACAGTAGAGAACACAAACATTACTTATGCTTTGAGAGTTTGCATCACAGTTTTGTTTAGAGGTAAGAATGCGATGTTGTAGTGATACCCAGTTCTTTCACTAAAATTATTTGTGCCTACCTAGGACAGAACAAATTGGTTTGGGGAAAAAAAAAAAAAAACCCTAAGAAGTTAAGGAAGAAATTCTTTTTTGTTTTACACTGGCCCTAAAGAATGTCTAAAGTTAAATCAGTCAAAAATTTTTGAGTGAATTTATATTCTGTATCTACATCAAGGAAACTTTAACTATACTATTAGTACATATCTTTAATGTAAAAAGAATTAAAGACATTAGTACTTGCTCATTACTTTAAGGAGTCTGTTGTTTTAACAATCAACACATGCCTTGACTAGTAGACATCTGTAGAGAGTTGGTCAGTATAATCATAACCAAGCTGGATTAGCCAACAATATGCAATATTATTGAAATAGCAAGAAACTATCATACAAATTGGGACATGAACCAATATGATATGAAGATCATAAGTTTCAGAGTCAAACAAGCCTGCACTTAGGCCATCTTGCCTCTACCACTTTCAAATGACAGGCCCCTGACACGTTAAAACCTTAAGGCTTCAATTTATTTTTCCTATAAAACAGGGATAATATTCTGACCTTACAAAATCATTACAAGGATTAGATGACATAATTATGTGAAGCATCTACTCGGCCCATAGCAGGTGGCCAATCCCTGACAGTTAACAGATGGCACTTCCTGCAGCTTACGGTTCCTGCTCACTGTCAGTTGGATGTGCATGAAGCATTACAGATCACGTCTATACAGAAAAGATATATACACTGTGTTTGCTTCATTAGACACATTTCTTTCCTTCCTAATTCTGTTATCACTGAGTATACAAGGAATTTGTGGCTACCACACCCAAACTATTTAGTGTACTAAACTGGGTATGACTTTTGTCAATCCTGAACCAATAGTCACAGCTTCCCGGAAGCCCAATGCTGAAGACTGAGGTACAAAGAGGACTCACTAGGCTTGACAGGAAAGCAAGCCGTAGTTAATAAGCAGTGTTGGGCATGGAAGAAGTGTGCACAGTTCAAATATCTGAAACTCCGGAATGAGAGTATGGAGACGGGGTTTTAACGTTAGGAAAATAAATCTAGGGTCTTTTGGACCACATTCTAGATTAGATACAAATGATATAACATAGTTTGAGATTTCAGTATACAAATGATTTTCTAATCTGTACAGGGATTTCCCAAACTAGAGATCCATCCTGGAAATCACTTATACTTTAAAGTTGTCTTAAAACAAAATAAAACAAGAGAGGAGATAAAAAGGTTTTGAAGCCAAGTGAACCACAGTGTTTATTCAGGCCATAATTCAAATTACTGACCTTCTAGCATTCACAAAAACTCCTTAAGAGTGCTGGGACTTGCACCCTAAGGACAAAATGAAAAATATCAATCAAGCACATGAAAGCATAAAGCATATTCTGTTGCTCTGCTTGTATGAGTGCTGTATCAGTGTCGTTCTAAATCAGGCATATTGGCATACGTAGAAATGTATCTACACTAAAAATGTACAACCTATTTACACATGAATACTATTTACAAAATCAGAAACAATTACCCTTAATGTAAAGTCACTTTACCTACAATAATTAATTGCTAAGCTGACTTAAATACAAATTGTGAGAAATCCAAGGTAAATATAATTATGACAATGGCCTTGGATAAAAATATATTTTAATCCAATTACCTAGCAAACAGGCAACAAAACGTGGAAAATGTATTTATTAATCCTAACCATAACCTAGTTATCCAAAAAAATCTTTTCAAAATAGATGGCAGAGAAAAAAATGAAGAAAAGACAGTTTTACAACTGGAACACAGTAGATGTTCAGTAATTATGTGTGGAATATTGAGTCCTTTTTTTTGTTCTCTTAAATACATATTTTTTAAAACACAAGTAAACCTAAATTTTAGAATCTGAAATTCATGGTAAGCACTATATGTGATTTTGGAAACAAATGTGCCCTCTTAAAAGCATGAATCTGACAGCTTCAAATATTTATTCTGACCTCAAAATCCTGAAGGTAAAAACAAGAGTCAGTAATGGGGGGGATCCAAAACATTCAGGTTTCACTTACAGGGAACCCTATATATTACAAATGTTTTAAAGTAAGTCTATCAAAGAAAATTAGAAGTTAATGATGCTATGTGACACTTATTAAGCATTGTTCAGACTATAATCATTTTCAGTGAATAATCTCATCTAACTCTGGTAACTCTTTAAGAAATACTATTATTACTTTTGTCTTAAAAGGAAATAGATGATTAGCAGACAATTGTCAGAGGCCCGGTGACATAGTTGTATGGGAAATGCTTGTTTAGCATGACCAGATAGTTACTGGAGCTAGATCTACTTATGTGTGTGTTGATTTGTTCAATTATTAATTAATTCAACGAATATTCATTAGCATCCAGTACAAGCCATGACCTTGTTCTAAGTACTAGGGAACAACGATAAAAAGGACCCAAGAAAGCTACCCTCAGCAGTCTATGGGAGAAATAGAAAATAAACTTGTAATTTATAACATGAACTACTCATAAACATAATGAATAAAAACAAGACAATAGAAACAAAAGAATATGGATGACATATAGGTACATTTTAGTTACAGCTTTCCTATGCTATTTCTTGAATACTAAAATCATTTTTAAGTAAATGAAAGAGGAAGAAAAAAGCAATAGCCATAAGATCCAGCAATGAAGGCAGTTAAAACTATTACAGTAAGGTTTAACAACCTGAAGCACAGTTATGTAATAGTCAACTGATGTCAAGGCCAGCCCAGAAAGCAAACCTAAGCGCTAAGAATGATAACAGCTCCTTAGTACGACCCTTTTCCAGTATACATGAGGTCCTGAGCTCTATCCCCAGCATCTTCACACACCGAACCAAGTCAAACCAAAATCTAAAAACTTACTACCAAAAAAAGGGAATAACTCAAAAATGCTTATTGAAATCAAGTAAAAATGCAAACACTATGCTTAATAAACTCCAAGATCAACAAAAGCAGTAATTTCAACATATTAGTGGATAATCTTTAGTCAATCAGTGGATTCATATATTTGTAACAGTTCATTAGTAAAATGGTGACTTCCAAAGATACGCTACAAGGCAAAAGAGCTGGCGCTTTGTCAGTCGGTGCTCCACGTCACATCTGAAATACTCACTTGCACTTAAGCCTTGGTGCAGACATGACTCTTGCCTCTGAGATGAGAAAAGACTTAGAAGCACTTATTATCTCAGATACCATAGCACCCTTCCACAACTGATTCCAAAAATACTGGCAGGTAGGTTTCTAATACTCAAAGCAGAAAACAGAAAGATTCTTGCCTGATAAATCTGAACAGTTCAGGAAAACCCTAAGGATAAGTGGCAGAGGGACAGGGCAGTGAATGTGCCAGTTTCATATGTAAGCTGACAAGCACTTGGGAGGCAGAGGCAGGTAGATTTCTGAGTTCGAGGCCAGCCTGGTCCACAGAGTGAGTTCCAGGACAGCCAGGGCTACTCAGAGAAACACTGTCTCAAAAAAACAAAACCAAAAAACAAACAAAAAAAAACCCAAAAAACAAAAAACAAAAACAAAAACAAAAAAGTAAGCTGACTGACAGACACTTAAGGAAAGTCTGGAAAGAAAAGCTAACAGGTAAGATAAAGAGCATGAGAAAAGAAAGTCAGGCCAAAAGACTTAGAAATATAATAAAATAAAAGAATTCAATCATTCTATCAAAAAACAGGATGTTATTTTTAAAAAGAAAAATGAGGAGCATCTACAGAAGAAGAAAGTATTATTAGAAATTTAAACTATGATGGTTGCCAAGTATTCTAACACATGCCTACGATCCTTAGCATTCAGGCAGTCAAGGTCGGCCAAGACTACATAGCAAATTCGAGGCCAGACTGGACTAAATAGTGAGATCCTTCCTTCAAGAAAAATAAAGCATAAAAGCAAAAATGAACAATTCCATGCAAGTAATAAAGGATACTGATCAAGGATACAGAAAACAATGATTCACATTTAGCCATGTTAGGCTCTCTTCTAACAGCTTTACATAGAGAAAGAGAAATAGAAAATAAACTTGCAATTTATAACATCAACTACTTATAAATATAATGAATAAAAGCAAAAGACACAATAGAAACACTAGGTTGCTTCCCCAACCGCCTTCTATTTCACAGAGAACACCTGGGTCTAGAGTTTAAGTTTCCTCATAGTCAAAAAGCTGGCGGCAAGCTAGAATTCAAATGGAAAAAAAGTCTAGTTCCAAAATTCACAACCCAATCAACTGTGGTACAGGGAGAGGAGGGGAAACAGAAAATAGAAATAAAAAAATACAGGAAAATTAAAGGATCRATTTAGCAAGTTTCAAATCCCCAAGTGTTCCGCATAGGAAATGCAGAAGGTCAGAGAGGTAAGAAAGAACTTCCAAGAGCTGCAGTACAGGGTAAAAAGCTCTAAAGCCAGAACACGAGGGTTATGAAGTCTGCGCTGCTTCAGTCCTCTAAGGTTTCCAAACACAAAACCAGAAGCTTAAAAGAGAAAGGCACTGAGTATCTCAAAACTAATCCTGAAAGCTGGAAGCCAAGTAAAGAGTGTCTTCAAAACTCACAGGGTCTCAAAACACAATACAGCCACCCATACATGGGGATCTACTAAAGGACACTAGCTAGCAAAATAAACTAATAAAAAGGGAAGGGCACAAAGATGCTAAAAGGGAAACCCCAGAAGCGCAGGTGYTCTCAGCCTCAGGTTATCAGAACCCAGCCTAGTGTGAAGACTGGGGCTCCAAGAGCATGAAACCGCCGCAATACCAATAGGCTGCGGTCAAAGGGACGTGACACCAGACAAAAAACAAAAGGGGAGGCTTCAACAATTATTCATTTACCCATACTCCTTTTTTCTCCTAAAACACACTCAACTCTACTGGCAAGGCAAAAAGTGACTTCCTAAACGTAAGGCCACATAAACAAAGAATTTAAAAGTTTTCTAGTTTGTTTCAAAATGACATTACAATTATCAAATACAACGTAAGTCCAGAAGCAGATCTGCTAGCTGTCGTCTTGAGCAAATCATTTGGCACCTGAGCCTCACTTTAAAAAGTAAATAATACAATCTATCCCAATATTTTGCATGTAGAATTTCCCAGCATAATGCCAAGTAAACGTAAGTACTCAATACACAACTGCCAACTTTACATCCCGATATGACAGAGACAGAATGACTGAGACTCCCTCTACCACCTACCTTCTGTGTTGTTGTGTTTGTTGTCTGTGTTGATGGCTTGGTGAAAGTTATTTTCACAGGTGACATGTGGGGTGGTAAGGAATTGGCAATGCTCTGCATAATGTTGCTCATCTTGGGACTTCCGCTCACGGGCACAGTGATGGTCTTGGAGACCGGAACAACAGCCTTTGGAACCTCCTTCAGGACAACAGGGGAGGAGCTAGAAGAGTTTGTTCGCCTGCGTTTCCTGGGTTTTTCATCTTCATCTGAGCAGCTAACACCTGAAAGACAACAAGAGTATTCCTACTTACACCAAACTAGCACTGCCTCTTCTACTCTTTTCTTAAATGCCTATGTCATCCTTGGCCTCTCCCTTTCTTTTATGCCCAATCTGTCATTAAGTCCTGACAATTTTCCCTCAGAAAAATTGTTTCTCTGAATTTTCTCTGAATTCTCCTCTTTTCTTAAACTATTACGATATTTGGGGCTCCTTGTCTCTTGACTGTATTTTATCAATAACCTCTTAGAAAATGCTCCTGCATCTATCTACATCTATTCTATTCTCCTACTACAGCAAGCCCAGACATTTCATAACTGAGATGCACAGCCTAAAATTCCCTAAGTCTGTATTTTCCTATCTACCCAAAATCCCTACCAGACAAAAAATCAAGGACCCCTATCTTTCCAGGTACACAATACTATCACCCTGACCCTATGCCCCTCTAAAATCTTGACAAGCTAAATTTCTCAGCGTTGTGCAAAGACACTTCAGGACTCTCTTATCCGAGTCTATATATTGTAATTTTCTTTGAAGAACATCACCATCCTCGAAGACCTCTTCTTCATCCTGCTACTATCGTCATCCTGCAAGCCCCTTCTCAGTGAAGCTTCCTTCCCTTGCTGCAAAGCTAACTCACCTCTCCTCTGAGCATGGCACATAAAGCACTTTGTACATCCTCTTCTGAACCACTTACCACATGACCATGTAACTGTCTACAAATCTACCACATTAACAAGCTTTTTACACAAAAAGGACTAAGTCTAACTGTTTTGTCTCCCTGGTATGGTGACTTACACAAAGTTGGTGAATGAATAATAAAACTAACATTGTCTTTGAGTATAAACTGATATAGTTCTTGCTATTTGAAAGTATATTAGTTGGTGAGATAATTCTTCATATCTGAGATTCACTAAAAACAGTTTTAAAAATGATTGTATAAAACAGGCCTTGAGTGTCATTTATAAAGACCACTTTGGTTAAATCTACAGAAACTTGAGAAAAACTTAACAATCCATATGACTCCTAACATTTTTTTAACCTAAAACCTCAATTCTTTTGCAATTTTATAAAATTCACATAACAGATATACACAGCAATGTAGATGGAAACTTTCTACAGAGCATATATAAAAAATTATATAGTATGACTCATGGAATTGGTAATAAAAATAAGTCTTTACCGATTCAATTGTTAGACTCCATGAAGGACTGGTAATGACCTAGAAACCTGTCTAAAAATGGCAWGTGCCACCTTTAAAATCTACATTAAAATCTCTTATTACTATATTAGGACCAATTAAAATCAAATACTAATGACTAAAAAATATAGCAAACAAAACTAAAATATACAACAATTTTAAAAATAAAATTAAGAGACATTACTATAAGAAAAACTGGACATCCAACTGTTTTACAGAGCCAAGTATGGTAGTAACACCAGTAAGCCTAGGGAGGCTGAAGCAGAAGGACCATAAATCTGAAACCAGCCTTGGCTACACAGATTCTGTCTCAAAAACAAACAAACAGACAGACAAACAAATATTGTATAGAGCAGAACAGAATCAGAAGTTTAAAACTGCAAATAAAAAACTGTTGAAGATTATATCAAGAGATATAAAAGGTAGCCTCTAGAACGAGTCACTGCACGTAAGAGCTGGGTGAGATATGGAGTAATTCGAGAAAAGACTGAAAAGATTGGACTTCTGGGAAAACATCAAACAAGCACAAGCCTTCAGTACCTATTCATGTCTGTTCTGCAGGAATCAAAGGTATGAATGCCTAAAGCACAGCACTGTTCAAGGCAGATTTCCCACACAGAGCAAAAAAATGATGGCATTTCTCAAAACCCAAAGCTGATAAAAAAGCAAATACCCAGTCATATATACAGATGAGAAATCTTTAGAACCTTCCAAAATTAACCACTGAAAAACAGCTTGTGGCCTGATGATTTATTCCAGAAAGGCAGATTCACTCAGAGCTTGGGCTGCAGCATTTGGTCAAGAGGGTCCTGGTAACGCTGAGACATCACTTACTTTTGACATATACAGTACTTCCACTTGGCAAGACAACTACACTGGAGGCGGGACTGGCAGGTCTTGGAGACTTAACCGTTGCTATGCTGCCACTTGGAACAGGGGTAGAGGTTGGGGTAGACGTGGTACTTGTGTAGGAATAGCAAACCACTACTGAAGGAATGATAAAAAAAAAAGTCTGCTGTTAACTTTCACCACAAATGTCCAGACATCAGAGAAATTACTTTTATTGTAGGCCAACTTTATCATTTTCATATGATCAGAAGCTAAATGCTAGTGCAAAGTACCACACTCAATGGTTAAAGGCTATTTTGAAAATCATCACTTAATGGTTTTTCCCAAGTATTTACAGGCTTATCATCAGGTAATGTCAAATGGAGAAGAATGGAGGTACAAACCAATCAAATTTAAAACGTTATTGAAAGGGAAATAATTTCTCATAATGGCAAGAACTGGACATCAGGTACAAACTTGCAGTATTTTTTTTTTAATACCAATAGCAACACCAATGATGGGGGAATGTAATATCTCCCTAATCACAGAGATTTCCAAATCGCTTACAGAAGGAGAACCAAGCTAGTCTGTTTAAATAAACTAATTCATCTGTCATTTGCCAATCAAGTGAATCAACAATAACTAAAACAATGACATCAAATTTCAACCTCCTTATCATTCAGTGAAAGGACACAACTTAGGAACACCAAGAGTAGCATGGAATTAGGTAAGCCAGGCACTACACTAAATTTTTCCACTGTCACCAACTCTCACACTGTACCCTGTTTTAAAGATAAGGAATCCACAGTTTACAGATGATAAGACATGCTGAAGGTCACAAGGATAGAAAATGACAAACTTAGATCCAAACACTGATTTCACTATTATAAATCCAACTTTCTTCCCAGTCTACCAGCTAGCAAGAAGAAAAGGTAAAAGAAGAAAAGAAATACAACTGCAAACAACAAAGAAAACAGGAATCCAGTAGAGGCACAGATAACTGCCTCCCTGAAAAATATAGCTTCCTTTGGCATAAAGTGAAGCCTAAACAAGAGTAAAAAAATGTCTCACTCTACTCAAAACCCACTACTAGAAAAGACAAAGAAATTTCTCAAAATAACCTGGCAAATGTATTGTTTTTAGATCTGCTTTTGATCCAAGCATACTCTTGAATTTAATATCAACCTTGGTAAGACAACTAGAAAACTTAAAACAGCAGGTCAATTACTACATTAAGTTAGCAGTAAGAAAGTATTCACTGACTGGGCCAGAGAGGCTAAGTGTACCATTGATTCAAAACAAAATAAAAGTTTTATTTTCTGGAGCTATCAGTTCAACATCTTTTACCTTGTTTATTCTCTAATGCTACTCAACTAAGTTCTTCCAGTCACCTCTCGCCTCTAACAAGAAACATTCATAAGGAATGGTAGCTCATGACTGTAATCTCAGCAGAAGGGAGGGTGAGACAGAAGGACTACCTCAACTTTGAGTCTACCCTGGGATAGTGTTTGATTTGGTCCCCAAAACAAAGCAAACAAAATGGAACAAAAGATACACTGATGTCAGAAATTCAAAGCTTTTTGCAATTCTATAATTAACATAATTTCCCTTTGAAGTAAAGAAATTTGATTTTGGTGGATACTGAAAATCTGGCAATTTCTAGTTTGAGAGCCAAAGACATACCAATCTCATGATTTATAAGCACTTACTCTAAATAGATGAAAAGCCCTGAGAGCACTCATCTCGCAGAGAGTACACCTACTCACCTTCTTTGCTTGCTGTCTCTGCAGGCACGGGAAGGGATGCATTGTGCTGGACAGCTGCATTGGCCACAGCATTCGCTGTTACAGTGAAGGCAGTCTGGGGAACCAGCCTGGGCATCAGTGGTACCAATCTACGTCCTTCGATGGACCACTCTGAAGAACTATTAGGTCCAGACATACTAAACAAAAGAGAAAATACTGCTACAAGGGTTCACAGTTGCTAAAAATGAGTCAGACAGACACAGCTTTTTAAATGTCAGAAGTACCCCGAATTCTGGAGAGGCTTCTTTTTTAAGCAAGCAAGATCAAACTTAGGAACATTTAAATTCAAGGAATGCCACACACTGAGGTTCTTACACACTTTATTCTATAATCTGAATCCTACAATGAAGATACTTTTTTTTCTATGCTTTGAAAATAAAAACTGATATTGACTTATGGAATTGGGTTTCATGAATGAAAATAAATAGTTCTACTAACTTTTAAAACTTAATTTTGTAATTATTTCAAGAAACTAAAAGCATTGAGAGTGTTAAGAATCAGATTTTCCTTTATAATTAAGGATGGAGTTCAATGAATCTTTGGAAAATTCCCTAACTGCCCGCATGGCCAGAGATTCTAAAGGCTTTTAAACGTGGAAAACTGAGGCAGTAAACGAGAGGAGTTAGTAAGATGAAAAACAGCTGTATACAACAGCAGGTGTCACTGATAATATTCACTGTATTTTTATATTATTACCCTTCCCGAGATTTTGGGGGTTTGTTGTTCTTGTTGTTGTTGTTTTAAGAGCAGATCTAAGGATGCTAAAAGAAATCTACCACTATTTTACTTTGTCTGGTGTACCTTGCACTCTAAAACGCACTTGTGGCAACTGAACATTTCCTTAAACTTCCTGAGAACATTTTGTTTCAGAAATCAGACCAGAGGTTAAAATACCAAAAGACAACTGTCATCTCTCTCACTTGGCTTCCTGAAATATACTAATGTTTAGTGTCGAGGTTTAAAATTAATCTAAAAACAATTGATTTTCTTCACTAAATTAGAAATAGAAGTTTTGTGAAACCACAGATTCTATAGCATAGCCTAGAGCTTTAGACTTGATATCCAGTGACTCTTCAGACCCCAAATCCTTTGTGGGTGGGCAGTGAAGTACTTCCATGATGATGGTGGTGATGTTGACGGTGATGGTATTGTTAAAATCAACTGTGGGCATGTTACATGTCAGGCACTGCTCTACATCTCTTACTGCGTTAAATGACTTCTCTCAACAATCCTAAGAAGTTGACAGCATTAGCATCTCCATTCTCTAGAATGAGAAACGGAATCACTCAGAAGTTAAGTAACTTGCCTAAGGCCACACAACTAATAAATGTTTCCTTCAACAAGTATGTATCATGCTTCTATAATTATTTGTCATATCATAAACATAAAGAATAAAAGTTTCCTGGTGGGTTTTATGGGCAGGTTTACTTTATACCAATTGAGAATTATTGCCTAATTACTGCCAATTTTTGGTGAAGAGAATAAATTACAACTTAAAAAGGATTTAAAACAGGCATGATAGCACAAGCCTTTAGCCTTTAATACCAGCACCCCTTGGCAGAAGCAGTCTTGTAAATCTCAGTAAATTCAAGGTCAGATGGTTTACATAGTTAATTCCAGGCCAGCCAAAGATATATAGAGAAACCCTGTTTCAAAACACTGAAACAAAACACTGACTGGAAAAAGAAATGAAAGAAGGAAGAAGAAAAAGGATTCAAGTTGAAGAATCCAGTTGAGTTACTCTAAAAATATGTACAAATTCTTTTGTAATTTAAAGCAAGTCYGTGGCCTTCCTGAGGCACCGGTAACCTCACCAATGTGTTACACAAGCTCCATCTCAATATGCTCCGAAACAAAGACCAGTGCAAASAAGACAAAGGCAGAAAAGCATTACCACTAACTGTTAAATGAAACCTTTCCGAAAGCTAGCATTTTCCTGTTATACTCCTATTCTGATAGCATTTTACTAGACTATCACTGATAAACCTGTTTGGTATGAGTTTACCACACG
Organism: Apodemus speciosus; assembly: GCA_002335545.1. Taxonomy (NCBI): domain Eukaryota; kingdom Metazoa; phylum Chordata; class Mammalia; order Rodentia; family Muridae; genus Apodemus; species Apodemus speciosus. The sequence goes on from BDUI01000999.1 coordinate 77,822, forward strand.
AAGTGACTTCTACACTTACCTGGTGTCTTATTTAAGTGGTGACAGATACTATAAAATTAAAAATATGAAGCACATGGACATATGCTACTGAAAAAATGAAGCTTGCAGTGCAAAAAGACACAACTGCAACTTTTAGGAAGAATTATGTCTTCCAAATGTCCACTCATGCAAGCATGCTCAAATATTAAGTGAATGAGAAATGATATCATGTTAGAATTAAGTCAAAAGTTCCTATTTGCTTTAGTGATAAGACTGTAAATATCTGTTAGCTGAACAAGTCATCTAAGTGAATTCAGAAATTAAGTATTATACCTGAAGGTTTCACAGGTCCCCTCAGTTTGCTCACTTGCCTGCCTCTCTAGTCATCCAAGGATAAGGAAGGTGCAGACCCTGCTCTGTTCCCTGCTCTGAGAAAGCCACATACTAATAAGCTACAATGGGGAGAAGTTAAGAAAAGCTGCATCCTCACACAGCAGCACAGCATTCTGGGAATATCTGACAATAGGCAGAAGTGCCAAGATCTGATATACTAGACTCTCATTTTAGTCTAATTGTAGAGACCCTGAGTACTGGGCTAAGCAAAACATGTAAAGCACTGATATTGTCATAACTAAGAACTCAAGTTACAGTCACAAGGACAAGCACCCTCCTGCTCAAGCCTTGGAGCAGAAGGCCTTCAGCGCGGTTCTCTTGGGTCTAGGTCCCGTACTCCCTTTGTTCCCCTTCTTTCCTGCTGATCCTCTCAGCTTTCCCACCACCTTTCAAGCACATTCCTTTGGAGCCACACAGCAATTTTGAGAGGGGGAGGGAGGAGGAGGAAGAGGGAATGCAGTCAGCTCAGATGCATTCCCCCGAGCTGTTTTTACTGACTGAAACCCTCACAGGCCATCTTCAGGTCTAGGCTCCACCACTATATCTGAGGTCAAGGAAGTGTCACCAATCCTCATTCTCTAACTTTTGGGCTCAACAAATAAATACAATAGCTAGTCAAACTAAAACCACAGTAAGAAACATTAAAATTGGAGTACAAAAAGACCTAAGAAACTTTTTTAAAAATTATATACTGAAATAAATTTTTTTCAAAAAGGCAATTCATATATTAAAGAAATCAGAAAGAAAGGGAAGGGCGGAGAAACAGGTGAATAGAAGCCAACTCTCAATTATCCATGCTAATGGAGAGAGGAAGGAAAGGGAGAGGTCACACAGATTAAAGAAATCCACATATTATCCAAAAATTATTTTAGCAAATGCTAGTAAATTCTTGTACCCATTTTTTTTCAGGCCAACTAACAAGTACTGAAATGAGTTATAACAACTTTCACCTCCTCTCCCTTCCCACCCTCTGACTAGAGATTCCCAAGCAGCAAAAATGGCTAAAGGTCGGGCAGTATTAGGAAGGTGAGGGGGGAAGAGAAGAAGCAAGGGGCATGGTTAATTCATAAATGGAGTATGTGCCCCTGAATAATTGAGAGCGTCAATTTGGAAATAAATACAAGAAAAAGCCTGAAATAATAATAACCTATTTGCATACCTGTAACTTGGTCTTTCACCCAAATATAAGGATAAATTCATTCTTAAAAGGGGAAAAAAGGAAAAGGAGACTAAATAAATGTTATCCTTTAAGAATGACACTGACGCATCAACTTACAACTCATTGCCCCATGATACCATGTGAATGCATCTAAGGTGTTCATTGTCTATTATCTAGCACAGTTTCCTATGACCAGTCCCCAGGTTAGAATCCAGCCCCAGTTTAAAGTATTGATTCAAAAGTCTAAAGCAAATCAAAAAGGAACACATTAAATTTGAATGTTCCGATCATGTTAGCCTGACAATGAAATACTTGCCATCTTTACAGAGAACTTCTAAGTTTCTACCMTACAAGTCTACCACTGAAGAATCTCAAACTTACAGAACAAACAGCAAAACATTCAAACTACACTGTTAAGAGGTGAGTACCCCATTCTATGTGTTAAGTAAAATGAGGGACAGTAAAGTACAAGAAGCCAATAGACCATGTAATCAATTCAAATTCTACCAAATGCCTTATGTCATCACATTATGGTATGCACTGAGTTCTTTTTCTTTTCGTTTAATGTCAATTAAAACATAAAATTTAAAACAAATGGAGAATACTTTAACATTTTATGAAATAGTTCTATTATCATTGAAAGGGTTCCTTCCTGGCCCTTCCTGTTCTTCAGGAGGCTCTACCTCTCTATAACTAATGCCTGAGTCTGCTCTCAGTCCTCTTACCACCCTGCACCCAAGCTCTCAGTTATGATGATCTGAAAACAATCTCATAAGAAGTCTTTATCATTTTATTGTGTTTGCTTTTTAAAGTACATTAAGTTATATTTATATTTCTTAAAAAGAACATATTTTATAATTTTTTCTAAGACTTGAAATATCTCTGAAATAATTAGAGCCATATAAAAATTATAATGCCTATTTATAAAGCAATATCTCTATCAAATACCATTACAAGAAACCTCTATGCACCTTTCAATTTTAGGAAGTACACTTCTTTGTTATTGAGTTGTGCTTCCTGTGATCTTTGATTATACAGAGATTACTTTGTAATAGGATTTGACCTAAGTACTTTAAACTTCCCTAACAAAATGCAAAACAAAAACAAAAAGTAATCAATGGAATAAACAGTAATTGCTATGGGCAGGGTCTCTGAGTACAAAGATATTATTAAGATAAAAGGCTCAGGGACCTGCCCCACAAAAGGAAGACTGTCTCAAAACTACTTTATACTACATCATTTAAAAAACCAGGGGTGGTAGACTAATGGCTTACTTATGTGCAATTGTTGTTAACCGTTCATCGTTTACTGCTCTCCGAACTTCAGCACGGTGGCGCTCTGTTGAGATGCTATGAAAAAAAATAGCCATTATAGAACTCTGCCAAGCAGGCAGCTCTTCTCTACACTTTTATTAATGTTTAAGTCAACATCTTTTGGGGGCTGAGGATTACTTTGCCTAATGTGTATCTTAAAATGTTTCAAAGTCATAGGAAAGATTTCATATTGATTCTGTGTAACTGAGGATTATGTATCTGCAAATCGCAGAAAGACAAACTCAGCCCAATAGGCAGATTTTCCCATCTGTGAAAGAGCAGGCAAGACTTCCTGTTAGCTAGCATGGAAACAGGTGCTCAAGGACCTCCTTATCTCAGGACTGCTGGCAGGAGGACTGAGCACTGAGGAAAGTCTTCTAAGGTCTTTTCCTAAGGCTCAAGAGTCTAATAATTTTATGTTCAATGAATATAATAAAAGCAGTTAAGAGTGGCCAGATACTGTTTCTTGTGAGTACATGCAATGAAACGTGACTCGATTTCATTACGTGCCTTCTACATTATGTTACCAATGGTAAAAACGTGTATATATATTAAACACTGATAAATGAAACAATTTTTAAAGACATCCATTATATTCATAAATACCCAATAAAGTAAATACCACTCTTCTTATGTTCTTTAGTACTTAATGCTAAGTGTATACCATGGATCACAACGCTTAAGAACTAAAAGCAGAATTTATGAGGAACATAAATAAAAAAATAAGACTGAGAATCTATTTAATTACACTCCTATATTAATGTTAATTAAGTAATAAGAGCCTCTTCAATATCTTAACTTCTGAAAACAAAATTACTTTAAATGTAGAAAGCAAACCTGAGTTAAGCAGAACATTTTCTGAGAAATCACAAGATATAAAAATAGATCAAGTCAAAGCACCAAGGAATGAATCCCTTTCACTAAAGCTGTCGGATGAATTCAAGCTGCACTTGAGCTCAGATAAAGAGTCAGTAGATTAAGGCAGCGACTGTGTCACTAGTGCCCACTGACATGCTGAGGCATCGTGCTTATATCCCTCTTTCTTCCAGTAAATGCCACTCTACATCCTGATACTCAGCTGCACCAGCTCTTCTGCCTTTCAGCTATGTCAAAGGACCTCCCACCAGATAACTCTGCCTTCAGCCCTTTGGTTGGCCTCCACAACAGAGACTAAGTTTCCCCATTTTCTATAGCAGTAATCGCACAACTGGAATAGGGCCTCTAGGTACCCAACAAACTGTTCTTCAATTTGAGAGTGAAAAGAAGTAAACCCTAGACATTGAGATTTCAAGTCACATCACCAAAACTTTCATGACAAATTACCTAAGGACTTTTGAGAGTTCTCCAAGAAGATCTTTCTTTTCCTTGGTGAGATCCCCTTGTGCCCGAAGTGCACTGATAACTCCAGCATATGCCTCCAGTTCTAGAAAAAGAAAATTATTTTATCAAGATAAGCCCTTAATTTTGAATAATGTGGCTATGCACTATTAAGTTTTAGAAAAAGAAATCCCAAATCAGCCAAATGCAAAATTTAAAATTCCTTTCAAAAATGTTATCAACTAAAAAGATTTAAGTGTCAAGTTCATCATTTATATTGCTTTGTTATAAAATGTCTCATGGAGATCAAGGGTATAAAGTGCTTAGAAAATAAAATCTCTAACACATTACTGAAGAATATTTAATCTAGCTAGGCATGGTAGATCTTTACATCTATAAAAACTGCCATCCAAGCAAATAAAATACAAAAATCTGCCATCCAAACAACTAATCCGTCTAGTGGGACGTGCCTCTGATCCTAGCACTCACGGGCTGAGGCAGAGAGAGGGGGAGCTCAAGGACAGCCTGAGATGTAGAGCAAGACTGACTCGGAGAGAGATAGGTGGGAGAGGTGACAGCACCTCAGTTTGATCCCCAAAATCTACTTAACAAACTAAAAGAGAAAGCTGGGAGGGAGTGGCACGTTAATTAATCCCAGCACTCAGGAGGCAGAGGCAGTCTCAGATCTCTGAGTTCAAGGTCAGCCTGGTCTACAGAGTAAGTTCTTGGACAGCCAAGGTTATTCAGTGAAACCCTGTCTTGAAAAACCAAAAGAGAGAGAAAAAAAAAAGCAGATATGGTAGTACATAGTTGTCACCCCAGTGTTAAAGGAAGCAGAGACAGGAGGACCCCCCTACGCTTGCCAGCCACTAAGCTAGCCCAGCCTACTGAACCCAAATAAAGACTTATCTAAAAAACAGAAAAAAATTTTAATTAGATAAATGATGCCTAAGGAACAACAGTTGAGGTTGTTCTGTTTTATGCATGCACGTGAAGGAATATACAAATACACACACATGCATGCATAAAGATACAAACAGAAACTCAGTAAATGTGGGCTAACTAATGAAATGATATGCCTGCAGACTTCGAACTATTCAATACGTAAACAGTAGTCTCACTTAGCCCATAGTGTCCACAATTCTGCAAAAAGGGGGCATTAAGGGATAAAAAGATGGCTCAACAGTTAAGAGTACTTGCTGCTCTTCCAAAGGACCTAGGTTCAAATACCAATACATACATAGTGGTTCAGAAGCATTTGTAACTCCAGTTCCCTAAAAACCAACACTCTCTTCTGGCTTCCCTGATCACCATGCACATACAGTGCACAAACACATATGCATGCAAAACATCCATATATATAAAATAAAAATAAGGTAATCTTTTTTTTTTTTTAAGGAAGCCTTAAATAGAAGAAAGGGCTGAGTAAACGAAGCAGAAATGTCTAATTCCACTGAAATAGCCTGAGTATGAACATCCTGTGTATTGAGTGTGTACTGGACACTATGCAGACACCACATGAAGTGTATTTCAAATGAAAATGCCCCAGTTCTCCAAAGGCAAAAACTCAGTTCCAAGAAATACATTTCAGCTATAATCAGAGCCAGCAAAGATTACAAAAACAGTATTAGAAATAACCATCTTAGAATTCACTATATTAAATGTTTATGCCCCAATAAAATATTTATGAAATATTCTATTTAACAAATCAATGTTGAGTCCTAATACACATACACTGAAGAGTGCAAAGTTCTGCCCTCAAGCATTTAACTGCAAATGTCTTTAGACAATTCTGATGGTTAGCATATAGTGATAGAGGAACAGGAAAAAACACATCATCTGGTTTGGAAAAACAAGCTTTAATCAGGAAAATAAATATCTCTGTAGACAGTGGAGGGATGAACTCCTGCAAAAGGAATGAAGAGCAAAAGAACTGAATATATTTCCCGTTACTTCACTAACTTCCAGTAACAATAACTACTTTTAAGAGTTTTACCTTAAAGGTGGTAAAATTATCTGTAGCTGAATAGTCATTTCAACCAAACTACTAACAGAATATAAGCCAGAGTACCAGGGAAACTATTTAAATGTTTGTAGGTATAAAACAAAGTCCCTATTCTCAAAATGATTAAAATCAAAATCTATAAAGGATACGTGTATGTTAGATAGATGGTTGGTAAGTAGACATATATTATGAAGGTTTTACTTCACATATGTAAGAGAACAGAGTAAAAGGGGAACAGAAGTAATCTGTGGTCAGACTAAGAAAATCCTGTAATCCTAACCTACAGAGTTATTTGCTAAAACCCAGTAGTTAATTGTAGAAAGATTCTGCAAAATGCTTGAGAGAATGCCAATGCCATAAAAACAAACTAAAGATCGGAAGGAAGAGGTGGCCTGAGAAAAAGACAAGCTATCTGCAGTTCAGGTTTTACTGTTATGTCTCTGAGATGGGAAGCTAGTTTTGAGACTAACTTTAAATCCTGACCCTTTTGCCCCGACCTCCTTAATACTGAGATGACAGATATGTGCCATCATGCCTGACTTAAAAACACACGATTACAAAGAAAATATAATTAACTGAGGAAATATGACAAACAGAGCTGGACAAGATGTCTCAGCAGGTAAAGGAACTTGCTACCAAGCACTGTAGTCTGAGTTCAGTCCCTAGGAGCCACATAGAAGAAAGAGAAAACTTGATTCCTACAAGTTGAGGCCTGACTTCCACAAATGCACCATAGCATGTGTGCAAGATCTTGCTTGCATAAGCACACACACAAATAAAATAAAAACAAATTTACTTAAAATGTAATATCTTTTTTTTTTCCGTTTTAGACAGGGTCATATCCATGTAGCCCTGGCTGACCTGAAACTTTCTATGTAGAGGAGGCTGACCTTGAACTCAGAGAACCACCTGCCTCTGCCTCTTGAGTGTTGGGATAAGGGCAGGTGTCATCGCACCTGGTTAAAATGCATTAAAAAATTTAATATGACAAATTATTTCTAACATTTCAAGTTTTATTTTAAGCCGAACTAAAAAGCTATGCTCAACATTAGGAGGTGACAACATCTACCACACAAAACTGCACTCTGAAAGCATTACCTCAGCTACACAATTCCTAGCATTCCCGAAAGCAGTCCAGTCACCATTAGAACTTTTACGAGCTTCCAACCTTCCTTTCATACTTGTTGACAAATATGTTTATGAGTATCCTGAGATATCTTAAACTCAACTTAGTTTATGGTGCTATTTTTGGCAATATTCTATTATAGGATTAATTTCAGTGACAAAATGTATAATGAAGCTGGGCAGTGGTGGCGCTAGTCTGGTCTACAGTGACAGCCAAGTTCTAGGACAACCAAGGCTACATAGAGAAACTGTCTCAAAAACAAAAAAGAAAAAAGAGTATAATAAAGTAATAAACAAAAATAAATGCCACAGAAAACAAAAGATGTATCACATTACTTTTATAAAACTCTAAAATAGGTACATTTAAACAAATTAACTACTCAATTAATACTTCAGTTATAAAGCCCACACAAGTCAGTTAAGTTATAGCTCAAGAATTATAAAAATAAGGCAAGGGAGGGGCAGCTAAAAAGTAGCAAGCATTTGCCTTAATTATATCATAAATCGTCCAGCCCAATTTCTTTTTTTTAATGTACATGAATATTTTGCTTGAATGCATGCGTATAAACTATACACAATATGTGTGCCTGGTGCCAGAGAAGAGCACGGATCCCAGAGCTGCCATGGGGGTGCTGGAAACTGAACCTGGGTCCTCTAAAAGAGCAGCCATCTCTCTAGTTCCCTAATTTCCTGATAATTTAAACATATGACATCTCAGATTGAAACAATTTATAGCTGTTTCTAAAGAGACAGTTTCAAGCTAAGGACACTTTTTAAAAATTGTGTGTGTAACAGAGGGGGGTGAGGGAGGGAAGGAGAGAGGGATGGAGAGAGGGAGGGAGAGAGGAAGAGAGGGAGAGAGACAGACAGAGACACAGAGACAGAGACAGAGACAGAGACCATGAGGTAACCATGCTGTGTGAGTACAGGTGTCCAAAGAGGCCAGAAGAGGGCAGGAGATACCTGGTCCTGGAGTTAAAAGTAGCTGTGATCTGCCCGAGCTGACTGCAGAGTTCTGGGGAACCCTTAAGCTAGTGGGTCAAGACCCCTTTGGGGTAGGATATCAGATATCCTACATATCAGTTCTACATTATGATTTGTAACAGTAGCAAACTTATAAAGTAGCAATAAAAGTTTATGGTTCCAGGGATCACCACATCATGAGGAACTGTATTACAGGGTGACAGCATTAGGAAGGCTGAGAAACACTGCTCTAAGCTAACAATTCTTTTTTTTCTTTTTTGGTTTTTTTCGAGACAGGGTTTCTCTGTATAGCCCTGGCTATCCTGGAACTCACTCTGTAGACCAGGCTGGCCTCGAACTCAGAAATCCACCTGCCTCTGCCTCCCAAAGTGCTGGGATTACAGGCGTGCGCCAACACCACCCGGCTTAAGCTAACAATTCTTAAGGACAGTATCTTCTCTAGACTTTGAGTCTCAATGACATGATAGTAACTCAATGGGTGAAAGAAGTTTTTTTGTCAAATTTCTGTCAAGGTCCACCTTCATAAGTGTCACTGGAGATAACAGACAGTACACAAGCAATGGCTATTTTCTTTAGTACAGAAGCAGCACCTAGCATCTCCCACACAGTCTACCCATTTATTGCTAGCTATTTATTACTTTAAAATGTTTTATGCTCAATTTTTCTTCGTGCAGCCTAATTCTATTTCTTCAGTTTCTTCTATGGTGTTTTCTCTCTCCCTCTCCCTCTCCCTCTCTCTCTTTTTCTGTGCAACCTCCTCATCTAAGTTAAGAACAATTTGGTTCTTTCCAGTGATGGTCAAGAAGATGTTTGGAGAAAGGGGAACCCCAATATAGAACTCAGTCTGACCCTGAGTTCCGTAACTCCACTGGCACATCTTGGGTAATTCACCTGTTTATCTGAATAGTCAGTAACTGAGAATCTACATGTAAATCCAAGGGTGAATAATTACTCTCTACATTTTAAATGATGTGCAGAAAACAAAAGAAAGTTAGCACTCTTTGAGCTATGGAAGCTTCAATTGGATCCACTGCTTGGCCTGGGCATACATATTAGCCCCCAACATGGTAGCAACACAATGGCACACATTGCTTTTATAAAGTGGCATCTTCTGGGTAGCTGGTAGCTTTTCAGATATAACCTTGATAGCCTGAGCAGTTTCATGGGCGTTCATTCTTGAACACCAAAATTTAAACCTCTGGATGTGGGTGATTTTATAGGGTCTTATGGTCAAGCCATTTTCATACATTACCTCAAATCACTTCTGGGAAAAGCCAGGGATAAAGTAGACTTAAAGGTTACTAACTTTATATTTAAACATAAACCCTTGATTCAAGGCTCCCAAAGCCCAGAAACCTCAAGTCTAATCTACTGTTTTTGTGATCTACTTATCTAGTATTTTTAACTCTGAGAGAAATGGAGTTCAACTTTATAACCAACAGCAGGTTATATTAGTGCATGTGTATAGCCAAATACCTTCAAAATAGTGATAAAAGTTTACATGCAAGCTTAAAAGATTGTCTCCCTCAAAGAACACTCTTTATATAGCTAAAACAAGGTTAAGGAGTTTAAAATTCTGGATGGGTTATTGGCAGCAGATCCACAGTAGCTACAGTTTTATCTGATCTATATATAAGAATTTTGCAAAGATTTCCTCTGAAGAAAAACATTAGTGGTCTACAAATATGTCTGAAAGTACTGCTTTAAACACTATATTATCAGATGTAAGCCACAATGAGAGGCTTTTTATTTAATTAATACTCATTACCAAGACACTGATGATCCCTTCCAAATTACCTGTCAATTCTTTGCTTTAGTACAGTGCCTCAGGCTACAGTAATAAATAAGCCAGGGCCCTTATAATCTAAAACAGCATATTCATGGATACTCATTTGAAACTAAAGATTCAAATGATTAGAATAACTCTTTTTCCCAATATTCCCAAGAATTGGCACATGGCTAATGACAATCTACACACATGGGGACAACATAAGTTCCTTATGCAAAATATATGCTTTAGCATTAGGGCTTGCTTCTCTAAATATTTGTTGAAAAGAGCTGCTATAGGGGGGAAAAAGAAGCATTAGTCAAATTTAAATATAATGGGTATCTTAGCAATTACAGTAAGAAATAACTGGGAAAGTAGGCGGCTTGCCTTAACTTAGAATCCAGAAAAGGCATGTTTCACACATACTCAGTTAGTAGTATCCCAACATAAACAAAAAACCAAAAACACATTACATAGAGCAGCAGGTTCAACCTGTGATCACCACTCCTTTCAGGTCAATGACCTTAGGGTTGCCTAAGACACAGATATTTACATTAAGATTCWTAACAGTATCAAAATTACAGTTATGAAGTAGCAACAAAATAATTTCATGGTTGAGGGTCACCACAATGTGAGGAACTGTATTACAGGGTCACAGCATTAGGAAGGTTGAGAAGTACTACGCTAGAAGTCAAATTCTGACTACATGACTTACTGTGAATATTGCCTTAGGCTTAAACTTCATATGTAAAAAGGGGACCAAAACCAAACAAAACCAAAGCAATCTGCTTTGGGGCTTGAGTGTTATATGAGATGTATAATGAGAAGGCTTTCATTCATCATGGTTCCTTGTGGCATAATTCCTCCATCTCATGTACAACATCTTTCTAGGTCCTGAGGAAACAGTGAGAAAGGCGAGGACTATGCCACCAACGGCTATGACCCACATAGAAAAAGAAAAGGATATAAAATATCGAAAATAAGACAGGCAGGCATGGCAAAGCACACCTGTGATCCCAGCACCGGAAAGCTGAGGAAGGAGATTTAAGACAGCCTGGGCTATACAGGGTGAGAGCCTGTCTCAGAACAAAAAAGAAAAAAAAAAAAGAAAAGAAAACAAGAAGCATACCCAATTTTCGAAGAATCCGTTTGCATTCATCCCTGCTGAGATCCAAAAGGGTTGGCCACACAACAGGCATTGCTGCTTCTGTTTGGTAGCCCCAAAGAGCTTGTCCTCCCTATCAGAAGAAAAAGAAATTGAATTACCAATGTATATGCAAGGATATAGAAAGAAATCCTTCGACTGGCTAAAAAGTAAAATTGAAAAGATAACTCATAACCATTTCATCACACACCAGCTCCTGACAAACAAGAAAGCATTTGAGAACACGCTGATCCAGCTCATACTAAATACTAACAGGGGAAAGAACAGGTATGCAAGTCAAACACTTCTTGGTTCCAGTTCCAGCTTTACAACATAATTGTTTCATCCTAGTGAACTGGCCTGTCTGAACCCAATTTGTACCTCTATTTAAAAAAAAAAAAAAAAGTATTCCCACCCAGTTTGTTATAAGTATTAGAAAACAGGGCATGTCAAATTATTTCATAGTGGCTGGCATATGACTTGCCAAATAGATTCTACCACCTGTGCAACCTTAGACAAGTGACTTGACCTCTGCCAGGTCCTTAATAATAAGTTACTAGATAAAATAAGCAAAGGGTAGAGCATGTTTTTTGGATAAATGGAACTCAGTAACACTTTTCTCAAGTTTTGACAGTAAAAGAGTCATTTCCACCAGTTACCAAAAGTTTAAAAGCCTAGAATTTCGCACAGTGAATTCCTTGGCCACACAGAACCGGTAGTTCTCACACTCCAGGTTGAGAACTCAGGAGATCTTAACATCTGTTAAACTGATAAATGGTCGGCAGGAAAGCAGAATGAATGAATGAGCCAGCCTAAGAGTCAAACACTAAACCGATATGACCCTTCAACTGCGTTCCAGGCTCTGGGTGGCTAACTACCTCTTGGCCTCAAGGGAGCCCCCTTCCCCCTACTTCCCATAGTCCTCTGAGCTCAGAACCAACTCAGAGCAAGCCGAACTGGAAGGCGCGCCCCAGCTGGCAGGATGACATAAAGAAAGGGGGTGGAGAGGAGGAAGGGGCAGAGCCAAAGGAATCCGCTCGCTCCCCAAGTCAGTCCCCGCCTCCCGGTAGACTCTCGGAGGCGGCCGGCGACCGCCCGAATCAGGCACCACGTCACGGCATCCCAAAGCATCCCCTCCAGGGAAACCCACGGCGGGGCCGCACAGCAAAGGAAAGCCGGGCAGCAGAAGCCGGAGCGTGCTCCAGGGACCGGGGTCGCACCGACTCCATCCCCCGCTCAAGTGTCAGCAGGCAGCCCGCCCCGCCCCCTCTCTAAACACGCACTCCCCACAGCACCACAACAAGAGCAGCCCGCCCGGCTCCTCGCCCGCGCGGCTGAGAGCCGGTTCCAATGTCAAGCCCGCGCCCCCGCGGCCAGCAGCCGGTCTTGAGAACCCTGGCCAGCGTCCGCGCCTCGCGCACTCCTCAGCGGAGAGGACAACGGAGAAAAAGCAGGGGCGCGGACAGACAGCCAGGGGTCGCCTCCGGGCTCCTAGACCTCGACCTTCGGTGTCCCATCACCAGGCATGCCGGAATCCCCCTCGGTCCACTTGAGGGAGCCCCGCGATCCCGTTAGGAAACAACGGAGGATGGGACTGACCGCCCCAAGCCGGGCTCCCCATGCCTGGCCAAGCGCTCCCCTACCCTGGATAGCCTGCCAGCTCTTCCCAGGACCCAGCCTGAGAGACACCCACCTGCCCGGCCTTTCGGGGCTCATCTAAAAGGCTCCTCCGCCAAGACTAGGGGACACCAGGAATTAGGTTTGTTTGCGGTGCCTCAGAAGGGGCAAGATGGCGACAGATACCAGAGCGCAGGCGCAAGCGCGCGCGGCTCGCCGGGAGGTGTAGTTCGCCTTTCCCGCCTTTTGAGAAACGAGCACTCAGAAGCCTCCATTCGTTCTGTCCCTTTTCCTCCGTGTTTTGAAAGGAAAGGGCGGACGACGCGGGGCCTAGTGGGAGTTGTAGTCCTAGTTCAACCTCGCTTCTCTTGCTCTCGTTGCTTGCTGGTCACTTGCGCAAGGAAGTCTGGGAGTGTAGTTCTTTTAGGCGTCTACATTCCCCTCCAGTCTCCAGCTTCGCGCGCCTATCCTCCGGCCTTTCCCAGCCAATCAGCCGCTCTTTCACCTATACGTGTGGCGTCACACGTAGCGGTCAAGATGGCGTCTGTAATTGGAGCTGATCTTCGACCTTTATGCTCTAGCGAGGTTAGGGATAAAAAGAACACAGCTTGGTCTCTGATGCCCGGTTGAGGATTAAGATCTGGTTCCTTAGACCCTTGGGAGTAGTCATCAGCGTGTTCCAGCCACCCAAACGACAACTCAAGCGAGGTTATCCACTACGGAGAAAGAAGACCTCACAGTGGCCGGTGCACCCTTCTCGGTGTTGAGTTCCAAGTGGAGGAAAAGAATCCAAGCGGTCTCGGCTTGGTGTTACGCCTTGTACGAAGTAGGAAAGGTAGTGCTATCTCGTGCGATATCTGTCAGAGGGAAGAAGGGATTTACTTGAGGCACTACGACATGGTAGGTTCACCCTCGGCCTTTATTATTATTTAACCACATAATGTTGTGGCGGTCTTATGCCCCTATTTTACAGATCGATAGGGACCCAATATATTGTTTCTCTGACCCCAGGAAATCAAAGTTAATTTCTAGTATTGTAAATCCCATCAAGTTTTGTTGTGTCCTCCCTCCAAATAAAGAACTCTGATAGCATCAGATGCAATGAAAGTGCAAATCTAAAGGAATTGTTACTGTGCAAACTGCTGTTAGCAAATTTCTGTGAAAACAGGGGTAACCACTGGAAGGACCTCTAGCTCAGTGGCAGATTGTTTGTAAAGTATGCGCAAGACCAGGAGTCCTGAATTTGATTCCTAACACTAAGGGGTGTGGGGTGGACACACGAGGAAAAAATCCTGTGGGAATATTAAGATACACAACGTGAATGAAAGTTCGTTTCCTAGTTCATTATGAATTACATTTATAATCCCAGCACTGGGCAAGTGGAAGAAGGAAGATGAGGAATGCAGGGTCAGACTGGACTGTAAGAGGCCTGTGACCAAAACAAAAAAAATGTTTTTAAATAAATTGTGAACCACAGCATAAATGTGAGTCTATTCGTGCTCCTGAATGCAGCTGTAGGTTAGTCAGAAATAAAAAGGACCATTTCCTACACATCTCTCCTGGCCTTGTGTACCACTACCACCACCTGACTGGTAAATTGTCTTAATAGGAGATTTTGTAATTTTACAGACATTCTTTGATTTGACTCTTGCAGCATCTCCATGAGGCAGGTGTAATTAAGCTTCACCACTCTATGAATGGAAAGGGACAATTGTTCAGACACTAGTGAACATAGTAGAACCCTGTCTCAAAAGAGAGCTAAAGAAATGGCTCAATGCTTAAGTTCTCTTCCAGAGAAGCTGGGTTCTATTCCCAGCACCCACATGTTGGCTCACAACTATAAAATCAGTTACAGGCATACCTTAGGCACTAGACAAACATACACTCAGGAAAACACCAAAAGTAAATCTTTTAAAGAAGACAACAAAAACTTGACTTTTACAGTAAGTCAAAAATAAGTGGCAAATTGTTGGAGTTGATCCTCCATCTCTTACATAATTGTCAGGTATATTCCTAGTTAAAAATAAGTTCCTGATACAGGTTAAAAAGCATCCCTAAGGTCCCACATAAGTAGATCGATAAAACAGGGATTTAAGTTTTGGCGGCCTAGGGTTGGTGAGAAGGTTCAACAAGTAAAGACCTGTGTCTTGTAAGCCTGGTGACCTGAATTCAATCCTCACGTAATGGAGAACTGGCTTCACAAAATTGTCCTATGACCTCCAGCGTGTATACATACACAATGAAAAAATTCTTTGTTATAAATGTAGGCAGCTCGGTCCTGGAGTCTGTACCTTCAGGCAATAGTACCCCTCCAGCTATAATGATAGCAGGAACACATGAAGGTAGGTCCTGGTAAAAATGCAAATTTTGGGTGGAGTAGTTTGGGGATAGGGCCAGATCCTGTTTCTAAGGAGCTCCCAAGTCTCAATGCTGCTGACACGACATACCACTTTACATCTTCCCCTTTCTCCTAGCCATTTTCATTAGTTGGTTTTTGTTTGTTGTTGTTTGGAGTCAAGGTTTAGAGTAAAGGCTAGCCTCAAACTTGAGATCCTCCTGAGGATTACAGGTATGAACCAAAGTCCCTAATGTCCTCTTTCTTAAGRATCAGACTCAAACTACAGCTTTCCCTTATACTGCATGAAACTTATCCTGCCCCTGTCTATTCCCACACTTACTGTGTTACACAGCCAAAAAAAAAAAAAAAAAGAGTTATGGTCATTTGAAAATTCCCTGGCTAGAAAAGAAGCTCTCTGTTAAGAGGGATTAACCAGATATATTCAGTGTGTGTGTGTCTGATGTGCAAATAATAGTTATATTAAAAATAATAGCTAAAACATACAGCTTTTTCTATTCTAGTTCTTAAAGAAGTGTGTATTAGCTTCCATGGTTCTCTAGAGGAACAGAACTGATAGAATGAATAAATAAATGTATATATTTATATAGATGGGATTTATTAGATGGCTTACAGGCTGTAGTCCAACTACTCCCAACAATGGCTATCTTACAACAGAAGGTCCAGGAATCCAGTCATTGTTCAGTGTGGATGTCTCAGCTGGTCTTCAGTATATACTCTAAAATCCCAAGGAAGTAGGCTGTAATGCCAGTGAAGGAATGGGCTTGCTAGAAGAGCAAGCACACAAAGAGAACAAGTTTTCTTCTCCCTGTCCTTTATATGAACTGCTAGCAGAAGGTATGACTCAGGTTAGAGGTAGCACTTCCCACCTCAAATGATCCAGATTAAATGTAGGTCTTCCCACCTCCAATGATTTGGTTAAGAAAAAAATCCTTCACAGGTGTACCAAACCACTTGGGTTTTAGTTAATTCCAAATGTTGTGAGGTGGACAACCAAGACTAGCCATCAAGTAGCCATTTTGTGGATGAAAAAAAACAAAAACAAAAACAAGGTACCATGCATGACAGATTAGTAAAGTAGCAGAGCTATGATTTCAGATGAATTAACTTCCAAAGGAGAAGTACGACCTGTTAGACTTTAATGATCACAATTGCCTACTCTGGTAGAATGCTTAGGGGTAGGTTGAATACCTGCCTTAACCACTCCTTGCTTAACTAAGCAGCTAAGTATTAAAGCCAACTTCATCGAGAGGCCTGTCATGGGGCTAGAGATGTAGCTCAGCAGTTTGGAGCACTTGCTACTCTTGTTTGATTCCCAGTACCCATGTGGTGGCTCACAGCTATCTATAACTCCAGATCTGGGCAATCTGATACCCTTTTCTGACCTTAGGCACCAGACACACATGTGATTCATATACATGCATGCAGACAAAACATACAAACATGAAATAAATTAACCTAAAATGGGGAGAGATTTTCTTTTTAATTATGTGTATATGACTGTGAGTTCGTTTACATGAGTGCAGTGCCAGTGAAGGCCAGCAGAGGGTGTTTAGCCCCTTGGAGCTGGAGTTACCAGGTGTAAACTACCAGATATGGAACATGGGAACTGAATTCTGGTCCTCTGCAAGAGCAAACACATAAATGTTGAGCCATGGGCTAGAGAGATGGCTCTGGGGTTAAGAGCACTGACTGTTCTTCCGAAGGTCCTGAGATCAAATCCCAGCAACTACATGGTGGCTCACAACCATCCATAATGAGATCTGATGCCCTCTTTTGGTGTGTCTGAAGACAGCTACAGTGTATTTACATATAATAATAAATAAATCTTTGGGCCAGAGAGAGCAGAGGTCCTGAGTTCAATTCCCAACAACCACATGATGGCTCACAACCATCTGTACAGCTACAGTGTACTCATATACATAAAATAAATAAATCTTTAAAAAAAAAAAAAACTGTTGCGCCATCTCTCCAACTGCAGCATGGCTCACTTCTATACTTAAGGAGAAAGAATCTAAAGAAGTAACAAGAGGCCTGGGCCTTCTGCTTATTGTACTTTCCACTGTGCTGCACTGCCCTTAGATTCTTACCTTGAAGCTTGCCACTCTAATGCAGCCAAGGGATATACTGAAAACCGGACTAGTGAGACCAAACTACGTAAACTATGGAAGAATTGGAATAATAGATCAAGGTAAATGGCTTGTGGGGACTGAAAAGAAAGGAAACAAGGTAATTGATAACTGTAATTAACATTCCTGTAATCGAATAGTATCCAACAGCTTCAAACAATCTAGAATGGCCTCAGAAAGGACAGTGAGACATCTGGACATCTGGACACTGCTTCATCAACTATATCCATCCACCCTCAGTATCTCCTGCTTCCTAAATAGGTGGCTTCCTGGGTTTAACAGACAGGGCCTTAGCACTCTGAACTAGGCCATTTTGCAAATCCCCTTCTTCCTGAGATGCTCCAGAACATTCTGCCCAGTATGCCACTGTCCTCTCTCAGCTCTCAAAATAAGCCCTCAGAAGCAGCTCTCCTCGTTACCAACAAAATAAAGCTCCATTTGTTTGCAAGCAGACCCAACATAGTTACAATTCTAACCTCTTCTAGACCACTGCCACCTCTTGGCTCTGTCTTCATGTTTGTCTAGCACTTAGCTCAAGTGTACTGCCTCCCCTGAAGTCCCTTCTTCCTTCTCTGGAAATAAGAGTGAAAACCAGCGTTCATCCACACATCCAGACAGCTTTCACCGTCAAGCAAAGCTGCCCTGTCTGGTCTGTCACTCTGAGGGGGATCTTTGACGGTCAGTCTACTGTCGGCAGCTTCATCTGCCCTGTTGTCCCCTCTTCTCTTGCACCATTATAAAAGCCTTTCATGTCATTGCTGCTGGCCAGCTCCTCACTTCTGTGACCATATCTTCCACTTCATTCTACCAAGCTGTGCCACTGAAATCCGAGACCAAGCTGTTTCACATTCTAAGCAAAACTTTTAGTCCAGGTTTCTTATTCCTTCACTCTCACCAAACCTGTCGAACTTCAGTGGCATGTGCAGACTTCCAGTTCAATGCTTCCTTCTCCTGTTTTGACTTTCTACCCTGAACCCACATCATTTATTTCAAACTCAGTCTTCTCGCCAGTTTCCATTTGTCTCCGTCCTGTCCACCTAAGACAGTCTTCAGCCTTTCGTAATTTTCACCAGTTTGTTAACTATTAGTGCTTAATGAATTATCATGAACCCCAGTGTCTTGAAACAGTAAGTATTTTGTTTTAATTCAGTTTTTAGTTTCTGAAAAAGTCCCAAATTACTTAGCTGGGTGATTTTGGGTGGAGGCGGGAAGGCAATGTTGAGAAGGGGTCTCATACTTCAGGCCTCCCTGGAACCCACGGTATAGCCAGGCTGGCCCGAATCTCTTGGCAGTCTGCCTGCTTCAGCCTCAAGTGGTCTGATTACTGGACTAATACTGGCAGCTGGGTGATCACTGCGGCCATACCTGAAAAGACCAACTTCCATGATCCTAACCATTTACATCGTGGTTCCCAGCCAAAACAGCTCACCTCCCTCCCACACACCCTCACTCCTTCACTCAAAATCCCCAGTCTCTCTTCATTATAGAAACAAGCTTCTGTGTCTGGTTTCTTYTTCTTTCTCTTTCTTTTCAATTAAATAAATAAATGAACCTCATGTATGTGTGTTTGCTTGTGTGTGCATGCATGAGCACCATATTCACACACATGCACTGATATGCTACATGTGGAGATATGCAGGTCAGAGGACAACTTTTGGGAATAACTTCTTCACCCTGCCTTCTGGGGGTCAAACAAAGGTCCTCAGCCATATGTAGAACATGTCCTTACCCTCTGAGCCATCTTGCCAGCCCAGCCTTACTCTTGAGGACCACATGTTTGTCATCCTAATCTGACCTAGCCATGTTCTCCCTGTGTGTCTAATGGTCAATGACAGAAACAGGTGTAGAATGGCAACCGCAAACTTCCGTTCCAAACGGGATAAAAAAAAAACAAAAAAAAAAAAAAAAAAAAAAAACAGAGCCAGGACCAGTAGGCGGTGGTGTAGTACAACTTTAGGAAGGCAGGATTGGGATTGCCGCGCACCAGCTCTCAATTTCTCTGACTGAGGCGCCACGGCTCCTGACCCCACCCTCAGGACCTTCTGAAATCTGCTTTCCCACCTATTCTTTTCTGGTTAAAAAAAACAAAACAGAACTGTTTTGAGGCCAATTCTTTTCATTTTTCACTTGCTTCCTGCTCATCAAAGCTCAGGAGCCCAAAGGCCTATTTTCATTTTAACCATTCTCTGTTTCTTTTCATCGTATTTGTAATATATGATTCTTAATTTATTTCTATTTCATGCGTCTTGGTATTTTGCCTGCATGTGTATCTCTATGAGGATGTTAGATCCCCTGGATCAGGTGTTACAGACAGCTGCAGGCTGCCATGTGGGTGCTAGGAATTGAACCTGGGTTAAGAGTCATCCCTCTAGCTCCATGATTTTTTTTAATGTTGTATCCTCCCTTAATTGATTTTGATTTGATTAATTGAAAGCCACACCAACAAGCTTTAGCCAAAGAAACCCTTCCCTATTGTAGTCTTCCTTTAAACTTGCTGTGGGATAACTAATACTCCCAGATTTTATATTTATTTATTTTATTTGAGAAAAAGGGTCCCATCTAATTCAGGCTAGCATTCAGCTGGCTGATGTGGCCAAGCATGACCTTGAACTCCTCATTGTCCTGCCTTCTTTATGGGGGTTTTACAGTCATACCCTTAACTTTGTCTTTAGACTATGTTACTCAATTGAGCCTGAGTTTCATCTCTACCTGCAAGCTGTTTAATTTTTAATATAATTTGGCATATGGAAAACTAGGAATGAAAAACAAAAGCTCTTTATTTTAAAAGTTATCCAGTCCAGGACTCTTGGTCTTGATGGTTGTTTCCTTTCTCAGGAAGCCAGGCAGTGCTCGTAACGCTGCTTGGAAACATCAGTTAGACTATCCAGCATATTAGGTACCTTTTCGGCTGCCTTGCCATCCCTGGTAACCACTAAAACTTCTGCTATATGTTTAAGATTCACATTCATCCCGCTTCCGGTAAGATTTTCCTCGTATCCTTTGTGCTCTCACAGATGCCTTGCTGTAGAAACCTCAGGCCTCTGCCGACAGCCTTTTTGAAGCCTGTTAGGTCAGCACTAACACCAGTCCCAAAACCAGACTTAAAGTTCTGGTATTACATCCTACTCTGAGTCCCAAAATTTGACCTGCTGATCAACTACTACATCACATCACCACAAAAATTTCTAGCAGAAACAGTAAAATTTATTTTCACTCATGAGTCTGCAATGTGAGTGGGACTTGGCAGGAGTATTAGCCATAGTTGGGAAGTACAAATTATTAATAGTCACGCCCAAATTTCAACTCCATTCCAACTCTTAAATGCTTTTCTTACTGTATCAGTATGATACCGTTGTCCTACATGGATGAATATTAAGTTTAAACCCCACAATAATGATCCGTGTGCAGAAGAAGAATTAAACAAGAAGGGGCTAATATGAAAGCAAGCCACATAATGGAGCAGCCACAGGCTCCATTGAAAAGTCTGCTGGGGCCATGCATGGCGGTTTACACCTTGTACTGAGGGGCTGAGGCATGGATCTCTGAGTTGGACAGCCTGGTCTACATAGTTCCAATTCAACAAGGCTAGCCTGAAACTAAATATGTAGCTGGAATAATCTTGAACTCCTGATCCCCCTGCTTCAGCCTTTTGAGTACTAAGACTGCAGACTTGATCCACCATCCATGGCTTTCAGTCATATGGTTTCATTTTGGTTTGGTTTTAAGATAGGGTCTCATTTAGCCCATCGGGTTTGATCTTGCTACAAAGGTGAGAATGGCCTTGRACCACTGGTCTTCCTGTCTCTACTTCCTGAGCGATGATATTACATTTGTGGCACCATGCCCAGCTTTATGTGATGCTGGAGATCCAACTCGGGACTTCATGCATACTAGGCAAGCATTCTAACTAAGCTACACACACACACACACACACGCCAGCCCCCAAATATCCAAGATCTTGAGGCAAAGGACAAATATTAGCAACCTCAAAAAGCAAAATGGGGGATGTTAAATCTTAGTAGTCCTCAGCTGGGAGTGCTGGTCAGAATAATGTGGGGAACACTCTGGTATGTCAGAAGACATGTACAACCATGGAGGAAAGCCTCAGATGGTCACCGAGATGGTGTCTCTGCCCTAACAGTTTCTAGATCTGTGACTTCCACTATACCTCATGACAGAGAACCGGACTTTGTAACACAAGTCATTGCCATTTAAGCCACAGTGTACTCCAAATGGCAAAGCACTGTCTGTGCTCTAGACCGTGACTTGACACTGATTAATGGCTTGATTATCCAACATCCAAGGAGGATTGCAAATGAAAATAGAAACAAAGACAGTCTCACACATTGAGTTTTTCACCCTACTTGATTTTAGGGAAAAAGGGGGGAAAGGGGAATTTTTTTTTCTTTAGGTTCTCACAAGTGCTAAAATGCCTCAGGTGAGGGACTGATGATAGTCTGCAATTATCCAAGGCGGGTCCAAGGTGGTTCCTAAAGATGGAAATAATAACCCTGTCAGATGTGGAAATCAGCTACCATGGGGGAGGGGATGATAAATCCAAACATAATATCCAGCCTGTCTTCACCTCAGAGAGTTTCCAGCTGCTTGTGGTGTTCTGCTGTGACTTGCCAGAGATGAAATGCTAAAAAAAAAAAAARAAARAAARAAAAAAAAAAAAAGACTCCTCTGGAGCCAGCTGGAGGAAAAGCTTGGAGGCATATTCTCTTTCAAGAAGTGCTGAGAACTCATGAAGTCTGCAGAGAAATGGTAGAAGGTGTCCTTTCTCTTGTCAGTTCCAATTAAGGTCTTTCCCTGGCAAACCCCAGAGTACAACGTTATTTCCTGAGTGTGCTAGTGAAGATCAGGTCAGGCCCCTCTTGGGTTGAAAGGGCTTTGTTGTGATGCTGTGGGCTTAAACTTGTCACGTTAAGGTCAGTGGTTCAAATCTATGCCTCACTGAAGGTTATGGTAATAAAGGAACACAGGCTTATGGTAAGCCCAGGGAGTGTGTATTGAGACTTGGTTGTGGGAAGGAAATGAACCAAATAATGTTCAATTGAGTATGTGCAAACACGCACACACATATATGCGTGCACACATGGCCTGCCCTAACACATCACAAGGCAATCAGTGGTAAAGGCAGTTATTCCAGCAGATCACAGTGAGATTGACAGAGGAGCCTACAACCTTGGGAGCTTGGAATCTGTTCAGAACAATGAATCATGGCATTAACGAACGGATGGTGAGTTGAATCTGAGAAAGCAGTACATGGGCAAATGTTCTCAGCCCCTTGCCTAAGCTTTCTATAACAGGCCTTGCACCTTCCCGGTCTCCTGCAGCTGCACCCCTCCATTCTTACTCCACCAACAATACCTTTGTCCTTTCTCTCCTCCCAAGTCCTTATCTTTTTAAGTGTAAGAAACATTTCATATTAATCTTTTCTGTCTTACAGAGTAAAACATATTGACAAGGTATTCAAATCATTTTCTCTCCCACCTTTCATGGAAATGTTTCTGCCACACACACAATAAAACTTTTGTTTATATGAAATAAGTAAGTGATCTACCCACTTTCCCTCATTTTCTTTGCACTGGTTCTTTTAAAATGGACCAATAGAGAAAGACTTAAAGGTCAGATCTCAGCCAGTAGGGGAAAAGACAGTCACATCCAGCATCAAACTAAAAGCCGAGTGTGACTTTCCTATCCAATCATGCTTGCTCTCCTGGATATGCTCTGGTCTATTCAGTTTTCAATTCTTTTTGCAGTGTGTACATGCAGTACCAACAGGTCAAAAGAGGACATCAGATCCCCCTGAAACTGGAGTTCTAGAGAGTTGTGAGTCACCCAGTGTGGATGCTGAGAACCAAACTGGGGTCCTCTGCAAGGATAGCAAGTGCTCTTAACCATTGAGTCATCTCTCCAGCCACTGATCACAAATGGGGTGGGTGTAGGAAATGTTTGTGGAAATCAAAAGAGATATAAATTTGAATCCAAATTCTTCCGTTTTGAAGGCTTTTTTTTTTCATGTTATATTGCCTCTCTTGTTCCTTACTTTCCTCTCTATGAAATTTTCTGTGCTGGGGATTAAACCTAGGGTCTTATATTCGTCAAGGCTAACACTAGACCACTGAATTACACAGTGCCTGCCCTCCTGATATGTAAACGTTTCTTCTGAAATTAAAACATTCTATCTTAGAGGGCCACTTCTTGACATAGGATATAAAGAAAAGTGAAATAGGGTATTTTATGACAAGATGTTTACAAGGAGGTAAAACAACAGGATGTTCTAAGGAGAGGTAAAACATTCCATCCTACAGAGAAGGTCATTAAGACAGGAAGTAGCAATTCAAAATAGCTTCAGGAAGTCCCAGAAACTGACCAGATTCACTAGGCCCCTCCCTCCCTCCCTAAGAGTATATAAGCAGTAAAGACTGCTAAGAGGGACTCTCAGATAGGCCAAGCTCCAAATGGACTCTCAGCCAAGCCCAACTTCTTAGAAGAAGCAGAGACCAGACTAGCACCCTGAAAGAGTAGGGGCCAGCAGAATTAACAAAAGAAACAACCCAGCCGAGTTGGCCAGAAGAGGCTCACAGTGCCTACGGGTTGTGTAGTGCACTCCAGGGCTCCAGCTTTTTAAACTGTTACCGATGCTGGTGCCGGCACGGGTGATACAGCTGTCTTGGAGTCACTTCTGTTCCTGTACCCTCTGCCATATTATTGTAAGTAACCAATAAAACTCAGTGGCTCATGAAGTTGGACTTTGGTGTCACCCTTACTTTGGTCTGCCATCAGCGCTGAGGTAAGTAAACATTTGTCCATGTCTCCTCGGAAAGTATCACATAACACCTCTGTATAGGATTTTAAAAGGAAAAAAAAGATATCCTGTGATAAACCATGTAAAGTTCCTAGCTCCATGATTGGTACAGGGTGGACTGGTAGCAGATAAGTATTGATTTTATTCATTCATCTATGAAACCCAGCTTAGTGTTTGGTGTCAATCCCCCTACTAGTCCATTCTTCATCATTTCTTTCCCTCATTCCATAGCTTTATCTACTTTAATCCTATACTGCCTTGTGCCTTTTCCCTAGGTCTTTGGGTGTATGCCCCTGCAGGTGAAGGCCAGAGTTGATACCACTTGTCTTTCTGTACCACTCCCCACTTTAATTGAGACAGACTCTCTGTCTCTGTCTCTCTCACTGTACCTCTCCCTCTCCCTCTGTACCTCTCCCTCTCACTCTGTACCTCTCCCTCTCCCTCTGTCCCTCTCCCTCTCTCTCTGCACCTCTC
>BDUI01000999.1:103634-126590 GCA_002335545.1 Apodemus speciosus
CACACACACACACACACACACACACACACACACACACTAAAAAATAAGACAATATAAATATAAAATCAGTAAGGACATCTAAGAAACCCCTACACCCCATGTTCTTTGTAATGGTTCAGAACTGGAAGTAATAATTTAAAACCTCAATCCAATTCATCCAATATTTTGTGAAATCCAAATTCAGGGCACTAGGGTTACAAAGATCCTGGTGAAAGCAGACTTTTCATCTTTGCCTATTGTTCTGTTCTCTGTTACTGGGGAAAATAATGTTCAGCTATGCACACACAACAACTATGAGTTAAGATGTATGAACTTTAAGAATTCAGACTTTGAGGCTGGAGAGAAAGCTCAGCAGTTAAGAATGTGCCATTCAGGGCTGGGGATTTAGCTCAGTGATAGAGCACAAGGCCCTGAATTTGGCCCTCACCTCTGAAAAAAAAATTAGCAACAACAACAACAAAAAAGAATGTGCCATGCTCTTGTAGATGGCCCAAGTTTTGTCCCCAGTACCTAAGTTGGATAACTCACAACTGCTTAACTCTAGCTCTAGGGGATCCGATGTCCTCTTTTGGCCTCCAAGGGCACCTGCACTCACATGGATAAACCTATACACAAATACACACATTTATTTTTAGAAATTTTTTTTAGAATTATTTATTTATTGTATGTGAGTACATTGTTGCTGTCTTCAGACACACCAAAAGGCATTGTATCCCTGTTACAGATGGTTGTGAGCCACCATGTGGTTGCTGGGAATTGAACTCAGAACCTCAGTGCTCTTAACCACTCAGCCATCTCCCCAGCCCCACACATTTATTTTAAACAGAGTAAAATTTTAGCAACAACAATGAATCCTGACATCCACGGTTGTAAATATAGCTAAGGAAATGCTGCTCCAAAGGTAGAGGGAACAACGGATCAGTGGAGCCCACAGACAGACAGACAGACCAGCAGAATTCAAGAGTACCCAGATTACATTAAAGGGGTTTCAGTAGACAAATTGGTGGAGATGACTTTTTAAAAAAAACTGTAAATTGACAGCTAAATGGCATCTGGCCGAAAGCTACTAATGATCAAGAGAAAGCCCCCAAACAGCCCTGCTATTTTTTGTTACGTCTGGGTCTCACTATGTAGCCTAGGCTGGCCTCAGACTCAGGTTGATCCTATCCCAACCTCCTGAGAGCTGGGATTACAGGGATAGGACATCCCTAGCAGAGCAAGGCCTAGGTTCTACCCCAGGTTCTGTTCTCATCTAGATGTGTGAGTGCTTGTGTCATTTGTGGCCCTTGGTGGATCAGGAGGAGCCTTCCTTCCACAGGCTTCACACCTCTCTCTGTCACATCTATCACGTTGTTTATAGATCTGAAGAGATTCCCAGAGAGGAGTGACTTTCATAGTCTCTGTCATGAATACATATGCCAACAAAGTAAAAAATAATTTGAGTGGTGGGAAAATTGGGAATGCAAACAAGACAGCGTTGGCATAATCTTCTTGTACGCTCTAGGAAAGTGTATCCCTGTCAGTCCTCACCTGCTGTCTTAGTCAGGGTTCATGTTCCTGCACAAACACCATGACCAGGAAGCAAGCCAGTAAGAAACATCCCTCCATGGCCTCTGCATCAGCTCCTGCTTCCTGACCTGCTTGAGTCCCAGTCCTGACTTCCTTTGGTGATGAACAGCAATGTGGAAGGTGTAAGCTGAACCCTTTCCTCCCCAACTTGCTTCTTGGTCATGATGTTTGTGCAGGAATAGAAAGCCTGACGAAGACACATGCCTAAGGCACCTTGTCTTGGTTTGTTTAATAAAGTGCTGATAGCCTACAGCAAGGCAGGAGAGGGTAGGCAGGACATCCAGGCAGAAATAGGAACTCTGGGAAAGAATCAGGCACAGGGGATTTGCCAGCCAGACATGGAGGCAGTCAGATGTTGAATGAATGAGGACTGAAGTAGAGGTGACAGGCCACATGGCAAAGATGTGGGATATTACGTTATATGAGCTAGTTGGGAACAAGCCTAAGTTATAAGGCCTAAACATTCATAAATAATAAAAGGTCTCCATACCATTTTTCTCAAGCTGGCAGGTCAAGACAGTCAGGCACTAAAACACACTTGGAGCTTGGGTATTTGAAGCTGTAGGATGGAGGGCAGCTAGTGAATTACCAGTGGAAGGCCCAGAGCCAGGATGATTCAAGTGGGTTCAAATAGCAGATTGTGAATGGTTCGTGACAGAAGCTAAGGATGAGCCCAGGGTGTCTGGCTGAAGTAGATACAGAGACTGTATGAACCGAGACCAGACCGCATAAAGAGCAGCTGACCTTGCAGAGGGCAGGGCACATACCACAAGGACGTCTGTGACCTGATTCATGAGATAGTGCAGGAGGATCCTGGGCAGAGAGGCTCTTCTACAGAGACCCAATCCTGAGGGTAAAGACAGGAGCAGTCCGCCAGGGGTTGTGGGTGGGAGTGCAGGCAGGTTGCATAGTAGGAAGAGCCAGCCAAGGCAGGGAAGTAAGGGGGGGGGAGGGGAGCCTTCAGCTCCCAGCCGAGAGCTTAGATTGACCCAGCAGGACAGAGACTGTAAATTAGCCTCATGCTTTGCCCTATATGCTTTGCTTGCCCCCCAAACAGTTTAAGTGGTTAGTTTGGCTGTTTCAGATCTGGGTCTGGCCACCCTAGGCTCTCATTCAGGTTGTCCTGAGGGCTGTTTGTCCTACAAGCTACACACAAGTATTTTGTGACTCCACAGACTCACCACACCCTTTTGTCATGTGCTTGTGTTCTTAGTTATTAAGAAGAAATATATTTCCTAGTATCAGTGTCTCACCGTGGTTGACACAGAGGTCAAACCACCACCATGGGCATTTGAGGAAATGGGGATCAGCAGGCCTCTGTGAGGAAGAAGTTGAAGTCTGTTCTTGGGGAAACAGCAGATTTCTCCTAAGCCTGTTTCCTTTGCTTGTTTGTCATCCACAGGATTTGCTGTGTGAAGTGCGATGACTTCACAGGGCCACCTCACTTTCATTAAATCTCGCAGTGCTCACAGGCATCAGGAAGGAATGTGCAGGGTGGGCTAGTCTTAAATGTGTAGAAGACATGTCTGGCCAGGGCCTGTGGAAGAGAGGCCAACACTGATTCTCACAGCCTCAAGTAAGTGATGAATCAAATAGAAAAAAATGGAAAGGACACAGAGAAAGGGTTTGTCAGGGCCCCAAAGGCTGCTAATGGCCAGAGTTCTCTGCAGCCAGTAATGCCACAGGGGAGAGATGTAAGAGCAGATCCGCCCACACCCCTATCTAGGCCAAAAGACTCAAGCGCACTTTAAAGGCAGGAGCTTGAAAGCTGGCCTAGCTGTTCAGCAAGGTCACTAGATCCGGCCACCCGCCTGCTAGCCATCTCTCCTCACATCCTAGCACTGCCCTTCATGTCTAAGTATCTGAACTCTCATCTTAGCACTACCCTTCACATCTAGGTGTCTGAATCCTCCAGCTCTCTTAGAGTCTTAGACTCAGCTTTTGAGCTCTGAACAGCTGTTCAGAGGAGGATGCCTCGGCCCCATGGGGACCTCCTGTCTTCAGCGATGATTCTCCGCAGCTCAGCTCTGGCAGTCTGGCCTCCTCTCCCTGTGTAACTGATCCCAGTCCTCTGGTTCTGTCAGCACCTCTTCTGTGTACACTATGATATGTGTGAGCCCCCAGCTGGGCGGCAGCCCTCAATGAAGTGTGAGTTTCCTCCCAGCTCACACAGACTGCCTTTCAGCAGAAAGCCAGACGCCTGGGACCCACTAGTCTTAGAAACAGTGCTTTCACTGAGGGATCATGGAGAAGAGATCCCCTAAGCCTTCAGATTGACATCCCTGCTCTACATCTTCTCCCACAACCATTCTGCTTATGCCTGCAGAATTAATATCTATAACGGCACAGTGTTATGTGTCATGTTTCAAAATCCTCCAGTGGCTTCCCCTTTTCTACAAAATTCAAAGCAAGTTATTTGTGTTAGCATGTGGTACCTTCCCCAAGAAGATCCCAAAATGCTTTTTATTGGTTTCCCTCACTCCTACCACTATCAACAGCAAATGCTCCATCTGGAATGGTGCACACTATGGTTTTCAGGCAAGAAGCTTGCTGTCCCGCCTCTCTCCTTCCTTCTCTCTTGCCAGGTGTAGCCCTGTGAGTCTGTAATTCCAAGGCTAGAGAGGAAGAGACAGGTGGATTTCAGGGGCTAGCTGGCCAGCTAGTCTAGCTGAATCCATGGCTCCAGTTTCGATGAGAGACTCTGCCCCAATAAATAATGTGGAGATTGATAGAGACAGATAATTAATGTTGAACTATGGCTTCTACCTGCACACATAACCATGCTTACATGTACATGCGCACGCACACACACAGACAGAGACACACCTGGATATCATCTATTTAATTATTTGGTCATGTGCTTTAGAACCTAGACCACAGAGGCCATGTAACATTCTAACCCCAGGGCCTGACAAGGATGTTCAGAAGTATTTGTAAGAATGACTATGCCCACCATCCATCCTGCCATATTTGGTAGATTTAGAAAAGGCCTTCCTGGTATCTCATGCAATCCTAGCCTCTTCAGCACAGGAACAGTTGTGTTTGATGACAAGAATCTCCTTTAGAGGGTCCCTGTGAGGACATGGTGCCAAGTCACTTCCCACAAGGACAGAAGAGCGGCTAGGCCCATCCAAGGGAAGTAAATGCCTGTACCAAGAGACGGATTCCCTGTGCCAGGGCACCACGGTTACGCTCCTCGTGGCACAGACCTTTCCTTTCTGCCTGGTGTTCTCAAGCCCAAGTGATAAAAGCTCAGGCTGCTGGTAATAAGGGACCAAGGCCAAGCCACTAGTGTGTCACTTGTCACCATTCCACACTGCGTCCTGTGGCTGTCCCTTTTCATTCTCATAGGGGAGGGGCATCCTAAGTACCACACATCAAAGATCCAGGAATCTGGATATTCTACCCCAGAAATTGGGAGATGAAATGTAAATAAAAGATCAGTCTTTAGAGCTAGCCAGGTGGGGACTCTGGCTAAGAACAGAGTCTGAATGGTATTCCGTAATTTCCTATCTCCATTACTTTGGCTAAATCACCCAACTCTGGGACTTCATTTTATAGTGTGTGAATGAGGGTATGCCAGCGTTCTCACTGGCTTATGACAAATAAGAAAATGCATGGCCATCAGATAGGATGTCTTCAGCTTCTAGTGATAAACAAGGACCCAAAATGGCTAGCACCATGAAGGAAGCCCAGAAGTAGGGAGTTTCGGGGTTGGTGAGTTACTAAAGGACCCAGTTATTTTCATTCTCTACTAACCTCAGCATGAAGCTTGGCTAAGCTGGGTTCCCAAGGATCAAGGAATCACATTCACACCCTCCACTACATAGCAAGAGAAGAGAGCTCACTCTGTTTCATTCTTAAGAATGTGAAAATCTTTCCTAGAAGCCTCTCACTGACTCTTGCCCTCATGTCATTGGCCAGACCTGAGTAACAGTTCATGCTTCACCCCAACAGCCGACAAGAGAGATTAGGATAACCATGATTAGTCACAGTGAAGATCAAGTTCATTGTCCAAGAGACAGATATCGAACAGAATTCAGTAGCAGAGAAGGAGGAGGGTGGATATTGGGAAAGAACCCAATGGTGTCTGTGTGTAGTTGTGTGATAAACATTATTTGTTCCCTATGTATTTAAACTCTTACTATGTGAACATACTGGTGATAAATCTAATGCCCCAGTTTCTTCGAGCTAGTTCCAGGACAGCCAAGAATACGCAGAGGAACCCTGTCACAAAAAACCCAAAAAATTAATAATAATAATAAAATAAAAAAGATAAAATTAGCCAGGCAGTGGTGGCACACGCCTTTAATCCCAGCACTTGGGAGGCAGCGGCAGGCAGATTTCTGAGTTCGAGGCCAGCCTGGTCTACAGAGTGAGTTCCAGGACAGCCAGAGCTATACAGAAAAACCCTGTCTCGGAAAAAAAAAAAAAACCAAACAACAACAACAAAAAGATAAAATTAGATAACATATAAAGTCATCAGTGCTTAATAAAGACCTACTTAGTATAGCTGTGTCTGATTATTGCCTGTGTACTTAGGCTACAGGAATTTTATAAAGGTTCCTAGGGTTGGCCCCTGGCTGCAAAACTCAATGATCACTAGAAACAGTTTATACTTATAATTTTCTGATTGCAATTCTGCATGTTAATTTGTCAGCCTGTCATCCTGTAAGCGCAGTCCTATATACCCAATAGTTTTCCTTTGGTATGAGGAGGCTCAGTGAGACAGTGATCTCTGCAAGATGGTCCACTGTCATGATGTCCTTGCCCTTAGACAGCATGAAGAGCCCTTACTGAAGCATTGGATAGTCCAAGGCCAGTAACTCCAACCATTCTGGGAGGAGATCTCATTTCTTGGAGGGCAGAAAGCATCTTTTGTTTCCTTTGCTCCTCTGCAGCGAGCGGCCACCACTTTGTCAGGGTTAAGATCCTGTGACTGTTCCATATCCACTTACGATCTGGGTGACATTAAGCAAAGTATTTTACTTTGCTTAATTTAGCTTTTGCCACACCTGTAAGATGGGAAGAAGCCTCATCTTTCTTTGCTTTCCCTCATACTCCAGCTTGTGATGACTTGGAATGACAGATTATTCCTGCACAACTGACCATCTCCTGAAAGATCAGCGTCTATTCCGCCCCACCCTCTCCTGAGTTAAGTTCCTCTTCTGTTACCTCCTTCCCATAGCACAAGGACCCTAAAAGACCATGTACTTGTTTCTAACTTTGCAATGATTTCCCAGAAATGTGACTCTCTTTAACTCATGACTTCACAAGATAATGAGACCTTGAGCTGAGAACAAGGTCATCCTCCAACACATGGGTACCACTTCACTCTCAGATGGGTCAGAAATGACCAAGTGCTGTCACTGCAGTGAGGTTTTAGCAGTAAATTGAGGCTCACGCAGTGAAGTTTCCATACATGCTTGTGGAGCCCCCAAGAGTCACCCCTGGAATCCCAACCTTAGCAAAAAAGCATGATGACTTACTTCCTGGAGAGACTATCCCAGCAAGTGGAGCATTTCAATAAACAAATAATAAAAGCATAGAACAAATGGGAGAGGGGAAATGTTGGGTCCCAGGAGGAGCGTGGAATCCAACTTGGCAAGAAGCTGAGAAAAAAGACATTCAAAGCCCGAGATTTATGACCAGGAATTTAGTTTCCACGTGGGCCTGCCTGCTCCATAGGAGTCGGCAGACAGGACAGGACACAGTGCCAGAATGATCTGGAGCAAGTGAGACACCTATATTCATTTTACTTGGAAAGAATTCTGAGTTTGTATACTCCAGTGGTCTTTTGGAGTTGCAGTTACTAGAATGTATACATGCCCCCTGCCCCCCATCTATGCCCCATCCAAACATACAGGGATTCGTCATTTGATGATTAGTGGATAAAGGGCTTGTTTTGCAAGTGTGATGACTTGAGTTACATCCCTAGGACCCATGTCTAAAGCCTGGCATAGAAGTGTGTGCCTGTAATCCTAGCAATGGTGAGAAGGGAGCTGGAGATAGGTGGGAACAGTGACTTTGCAGTGAAATTCCAGGCCATTGAGAGACTGTCTCAAACAAAGGGTAGAAGGTACCTGAGCAACAACACCTGACATGGTTCTCTGACCTGTACTCACCCTTTATAAACAGGATCCCCACAGTGTGGAAGCCTGTGCACCCACGTACATCTTTAAAAGACCATACTCTCGTGCTCCCTGACCCTCAAAGATGAATTAATATATTATGCTTTGTTTCAGGATTTAGGCTTTCCAGATGAGTGTTTGACTGAGCTGAACTAAATGCCTTCATTTTAAAATGTTGGGTGTCATTCTTCTCCGTCCCTTGTCCTTTCACATGAGAGGCCTGAGGCATCTATGACTCGGCTGGCCTTAATAACACTGCCACAGGGCAAAGGTTAGTCTGAGTTCAACTGTACCAGTCCTAGAGAGTTTACAGGTTTTAAAAAGATGTTGGTTGAGGTTAGGCTTGTAGCTCAGTGGTAGAGAGCTTGTCTCCTATCCACAAGGGCCCTGGGTTCAGCCCCAGAGACACACCCACACCCACACCCATGGTTCTCAGGGCTACTAACAGAGCTCTGGTTCTCAGAGGATGTCTAGAAGTGGGGTTTTAGAACTCTGAGCTTGTAACATTATTCTGGTGACACACTCAACAGTCAGAAGTCAATCCACCTTAAAATCCTGTAACCACAGTTCCCATCTTTAAAGTCCCTTCCCGCCATCACTTGGTCTCCCAAAGACTTGTCTCCAGTGAGCATCCAGGTACCTACGGGTGGTAGTTTAAGCCAGTCTTTCCTGTTGCATGCCACAGAGCATTAGCTGTTGAGAGATGTTGTCCAAGTCCCAAGTTTGCTGTATGTCCTTGTCAGGTATGCCAACTGGGCAGGACTTAACTATTCACTATGCCTGAGTCGTCTCTATAATTAGTCAAAGAGGAATTAGGTAGGCCAACGGGACTGTAGCATGGCTTCTATGTCAACAGTTCATTCCCAAAGAGGAAAGAAAAGGCTAATTGATTGCTTACCATAAAAGCCTCTAAGCTCTTGGCCTGGGGCACCTCAGCACTCCCACACTACCTGGGGAAGCTGCCATCCCAGCCATTGCATTGGTCCCTTAGACTTTCAGGCAATGAAACTACTCAGCAGTGGCCCTGCTGGCCGCTGTGCTGCAGAGGAAAGTTTCTCATCAAACTGTCAGGGTCCTGGGACCCATGGTATCATTATTGGGTGGAGGCTCCTCCCCAACACAGCATCTCATCTTACACTGGCAGTGTAGTCATCACTGAAGACCAGACCAGCCAGGTACTCTCTCAGAGTCCTATGTTTAGGAGAAGCTTAGGAGCCTCTTCTGTCCATATACCTTCTTGTAATGTGGAGGAGGATAGAGAGAGTGGAAAGGAATTTTTCTTTTCAGTAGTTTTATTTATTCTTTGAAAACTTCAGATATATAATGTATTTTTATCGTATTCACCCCATTACTGTTTCTCACTCCCCTCCTACTTCCAATGAACCTTTTCTTCCCAGCCTCTCCCTCCAGACCTCTCACTGGCCCTTGAGTTCACATAGGGTTACTTACATGAATATAAGCAACTTTCCAGCAGTGATACTACTAAAGCAATGACCCTCTGTGCCCCCGCCCCAGCACTCATTGACTATCAGTAGCTCCTCTAGGACAGATGGGTCGCATGAGCTGTCGGGAAAGAATCTTACAATAAGTGGGCACATAGCCTCCAGCAGAGGGGTTTATCAATGACGCTGGAGGACAGGCAGCCTGGAGCTTATGTCCATTTCCTCAGTGCTAGCTAGCCTGTCCCACTTACCTTGGCCCTTAACGTTCTCACCTTTTCACAGTGCTCTGCCTCCTCAGGCTCTTACGTTCCGGGTTCCTTTCTATTCATGGGGCTAGCTGCTTCCATGTTTCAGATGGCATGTTCAGCATTCTCTTCTCAGAAAGACATTCCATGACCTGACCTTGCCAATATGCCTAAAATAGCCTCATGCCATATTCCTGCTCACCTGTCCCCACGATACCACTGTTAATTTTACTGTGTTTATTTCTATTGGAACTAATTTTCTATGTTTATTTTCCTTCTCCCTTTGCTAGAATGCACGCTCCGGAAAGCAGACAGCTTGCTGCCTTGTGTTGCTAAGTGCTATATCCTCAGCATTCAGAGTGGTACTTGATAACTGGATTGCCTGAATAAATTGTTTCCATCTACTCCTCAATTATGCACTCTTTCCTGTCTCCCTGCGTGAGGGGTTTCTGCTACGTGTCCCCAGAGGACCCACACATTCTCTCATTATAGCACTTAATTACAATTACAGTTGGCCCTGACAGAACAACACGGTGACCAAAGCTGTTGGGCAATTTATCATTTCCAGTCATAGTCCAAGGCTGGTACTGGGAATTCAGCTACGAGCAAGACAGGCATGGTCTCTGTTTTCACTCACATTAGAGGTTTATAATTTCCACCCGTATGGGGTTCAGCCAATCAAGGACTGAAAATAGACAGGGAACACAGTTACATCTGCACTGAAAATGCACAGACATGGGCTTCATGCCCTCAGTCCCTAGGCAGTACAGTCCGTTTACATTCACTTCTATTGTGGTAGACATCATAAGCACTCTAGATAGGATCTGAGTGTGTGGGAGAACGTGTATGAGCTGTGTGTAAATATTATTCCATATTAAGTAAGTGATCTTAGAGTCTGTGGGTCTGGGGGACTGCTGAGGGAGGGGCGTATTCTAGAACCAATCCCTCACAGATACCAAAGGGGTAACTTTGTATGTTGCCCCTCAATACACCATAAACTCAGTGAAAGTAGGCATCATGTCTGTCTTGTTCCTAGGTGACTCCCCCAGAGCTAGTACAGGACAGTATTTGCAATATAACTGGACATGATAAATTACCTAACAGATTCAGTCAGCACGTTATCCTGTCAAAGGGTCCAAAAAAAAAAAAATTAGAAATGGGTACATAGAAACCAAGCAAAAGAAAACAAGACGTAATCACCGCCAGGAAAAACTAAGCTCCAAACAAGAATGGAACTGAAATCATACAGCCCCATGCAGCTTGTCTGAGAACTGCATTTATATAGGCATAAGCCATGCCCACGGGACTGCTGATTACATCAGACTGTGCTGGTTAAACAGCTGAACTAGCTCTGTCTAGTTAGTAGCTACCCAACGCTCCCTGAGTATCACTGATTCCATTATCTTAGAACTTCCAGGATTCAGCAAGTAAAGAACCCGAGACACACCTTTAATTCCAGCACTCAGGATACAGAGGCAGATGGATCCTAAGAATTTGAGGCCAGCCTGTCTACAGAGCAAGTTCCACGCCAGCGGAGGTTACATAACACCATCTCAAAACACACAATATCTTGGTGTATATTGCTGACCTTACTGTCTAAAACCTTACCTGAAACAGTCTCTGGAAAAGGACCCTGTTGACGGACGGGTTAGAATCCTCTTCCTGGCTCCTTCACAAGGCTTGCGCCAGGTCAAGGGAGCGGAGCAGCTGGGCTGCATTAATGACTTGCCTCTGGGATCTATTTACACACTCTTGTCTCTGCTTCGTCCCTGCCATCCTCTCCGCTCATGCCTCCCAAGCTCCCAGACTACTCAGAACAACTGCCTCTCCTCCCGCCACAGCATCACACTCACACCGTGTCTCTATACCTCCTCTCCTTTCTGCCTACCTTTTCCACAAATTCCCTTCATTTAAGGTCCCCTCTCACCTTAGCTCTGTGGAACTGGCAACATTTGTACTTTCTCTAAAAGTCGGTTCAGACACCCTCTCTCCATGAACTTCTTCCAATCCTCCCAAGGAGGGTCAGTCATTCTTGCTGTGTGTGGTGCCTGGAGGGACTCTTGGTATCCAAATCCTCACTAAGGGGCAGTCACCCCTAACCCCAGCCGTGTGCACCAGTCTCTATAATTCTCTTGCTTTTCATCTTCCATTACCCTTTTGCCTCACCTGGTTTATCAATTAATCTCTGTGAAGGTTAATCTTGATTGTCAATTTGATGGGATTTAGAATTGCCATAAAACGAGTCTTTGGGAATGTCGTGGGGTGGGTGGGGTGGAGATTATTTCAGTGGGGTTAACTGAAGTAGGAAGACCAACCTTAAATGTGGGTAGCACCATCTCATGGGCTTGGGTCTGGTCCTAAGCAGGAGAGCACAGGCATTCGCTGCTTCCCACTGCCTGACTGTGGGTGAGGGGTGAGCAGCTGCCCCTGCTCCTGTTGGCATCCCTTCCCCTCAACGATGCACTATATTCTGTAGAACTATAGACTGGAATAAATTAACCATCCCTTCCTTCATTTTGTCAGGGCAGGTAGTCACAGCCATGAGAAAAATAACTAATACAATCTCCTAAATATCTTTAGCTCTGATCAGCTGTCTTAATCATTCCCTTTGGCTAACACCTCTCATCAGAATTTCTGCAGCAGTCTCCTAAAATAAATAATAGTAATAATGATAATAATACTTTCCAACTGTCAAATTCTAAGGCTTATAAAATAATAATAATAATAATAATAATAATAATAATAATAGCAACAACAACAATAGTAGGCCCCCACCATCCCTCTCCAAGCTAAGCTTTGCTCCTCGAGACAATGAACCACTTTTTGATTTCTTCAGCTGTCTTTTGGTATGTAATTTTATTTTCCAAATGAGATATACACACTATTCCTTAATTTTAAGTTCAAATATCACTGACTTTGACAATGATTCTTCTGATACCACTGTCTCCCCCATCTTCCAATATAATTAGATCTATAATTACATCACATTTTGGGTTAATTCACTAAATAGTATTTATATATTATAATAAGGATAACCACTGAAAGTATTTACCCTCTAAGATACCATTATCCTTCCCAGGGCTTTGTCTTCTGATGAGGTCTTGCACTTGGGCCTGCAGAAGGCACATGTAGGGACAGAGCCTGATATTTATATATATGAGAGGTGAGATAGGCTAGAGATCAGCTCCTGGGCCTAAAGGAGCCCTGGGTGGTTTCCAGACAGGATTTCCTGGACAGGTGGGTGTAACAAACAAAGCTAATATGAAGCCTTCTGCAGGAGCCAGAGGCAAGAGCCCCAAAGAAACTATAGAGGCTGGGGATTGGCAAAGGCTGACAGCTAAGCAGATGCCGGCGTCGTGGGCAGAGTTCTAGAACCCCTGGCAATGACTGGGCTCGAGATGCTGCTTTTCTTTATGTGTTAGCAGGAGGTAAGTGCATGTGAGTGCTCCCTAAGCATGGACAAGGATGTCAGATCTCCTAGAGCTGTTTACAAGCAGTTGTAAGCTCTCAGCATGGGTGCAAGTGTCCTGTGCAAGAACAGCCAACACTCTTAACTGCTGGGCCAGGTCATTAAGGCATTTCCTGCATCATTATTAGAAACACTAAAAAACTAAGAAACAACACAATTGCCATGAGGAATACTTGAGTGACAGATGGCACATTTGCCAATGAGTATGAGCAGTCAGCCAGTCTGAATTTAGGCAAACTCACTCAGGAGACCTGCTGAGCTTAGTGGTGAGAAGAAAAGTCCAAGTCAGGCATGAAGGAAAAAATGCCGGGGGAATCTTAGTCCCACCAAGGGGAGTTCCCATTTACTGAGCACTTCCAATTAAAGGGTCTTTTTCCACTCAAATTCATTTTCCTTTTATTAAAGCCCAGCTTACTATTACATGGTCTGATCCTCAAAGGCAATTTTACTCAAATAAAACATTTCCAGGTGATTGTTTCCATCTAATACCAATGGCAATAAAGGCTTAAAAAGCCCACTGAGGGGAATTTCACTGTTCGTGGACACAGTTCCAGAGAGGTAGATTTCCTTATGAGGTCTTATTTGTCCATAACAAATCCAGGAGGCAAGCAGGACTAGCAAAATCATTATGCTTCCAGAATACCTGCAAAGCATCATCAGTGATTTCGGGCTTGAGAAGAAGATCACAGCCAACAAGTAGGTTCAGTCCTTTATTCAATCCCCAAGCATCTGTCTGGCTTGTTCAGGTGTCGCCCGGCTAACATCAAACTCACCTGTCTCACATGACCCATGAGAATAGCCACAAGTTGATTGGACGGCAGAGCTTAGGGGTAGAGGTGACATGTAGGAAACTTGGAAGTGTATGGCTGTGGTGAGTAAGAGAGGCCGACAGCCAGCATGATCAGGCTAGGCTTTAGGCAGGGCACTGGCTGAGGCTGGAGAGAAGACAGTGTGAGCACGGAGCACCTAGGAGACTATATTTTTAACTATGAGTATGTGTGAACATGAGTGCAGTGCCTGTGAAGGTCAGAAGAGGGTGTGGGATCCTGTGGAGTTGAAGTTAGAGGCTGCTTGTAAGCAGCTAGATGTGGGTTGAGGGAACTGAACTGGGGTCTTCTCCAAGAGCAGTGACTGCACCCCTTTCCCACACTCCCCTTCTGATGTCACAATGACACAGCAATCCCATGATGGTGGTACTAATACCATCCTCATCTTACAAATAAGGACCAGAGGCGCCAATGGCATGGTCTGTGTAGAAACAGCTGGCCTCAAAAGGGAGAAGCTGAGATTCCCAACACAAGTAAGTGTGAAGGCACAGCAGTGTTTTGCCTCTGTGACATAATGTCATCACTGAAGATTGTGTATGTCTGTGAACTTTCCATGGTTGTTACCAAATTCCTGACATCAAGAGAGAAACAGGTTATTTTCAGTCTGTGGTCACCTGGCTCCCTTAGGAGCTGAGGAGAGGCTGAACATCATGACCATGGGAACATGTGAAGGAGGAAACCTTTCACCTGATGCACAGGAAGCAAAGAGATGAGAGGCCATGGACAAGATCCCCTAAAGACTCTAGCATATTGACTTCTTTTTTTAATCTAGGTCCATTTCCTAAAGTTTCCAGCATCTGTCAAAATAGGACTACCAGCTAGACCTGTCATTCAGTACATTAGTGGGTATTTTGGGGGAAGCATGTCACATCCAAACCATAGCATATGTTTATGGGAARTTTCTTTAATACATCTGTTTATTCTTGGAGGATTTCACACACGTAATATATCTTATGACTACCCCAATTTCTTCCAGGCCCTTTCTTGCATATCCCTCTTCTAGCTTCATATTATGTTTTATTTTGAGACAGTGCCCTACTATATAGCTTAGGCTGGCTTCAATCTAGCCATCCTCCTGCTTCAGTGTCCTAAGTGGTGGAATTATAAAAATGTACCACCACCATGCCTGGTGTGGCTCTGGCATGCTAGTTCCATCTCAGGGAAGAAACCTGTGTGGATAGGAGTGGATAGAAAACTAGGAGAACCCACACTGATATGCCGCTGGGCAGTAAGAAGAGAACACAGAGTGTGTGAGAACCACACATGAAAGCAGAGGCTGTTCCCAGATGGTGGAAGGCAAACAGGAACACAAAAACACATTTTGTTCGTGGTTTGAGTTTCCTTTCTTACCACTGTGTTATTTGTACAATAAGAACAATTCATGGAAAGACTGGGAACCCATGAGTTCCTACATGTCATGTCTGGAGTCAAGCATTATCCCTGGGTCTTCCAGAGCCATCCTGACAGCAGCACTTGTAAAAGAAGCTGCTTCTAGACAAAGAGGAGAACAGGCTACCATGKGGTCCAGGCCGAGAGGACTTGGCTCTAATGGTTGCCACAGCCAATGAGAAGTTCTGACCTGGGCTGGGAAGTTCAGCTGTGACCTAGCACCTCCCTAAGGGTTTTTACACTTGATGGTGATTGCTGCTCCCTGGTCATTTGTCACTGGCTCTTCCTGGCTGGGGCTCCAGTGTGGCCCTACTAGAGCAAAGGCCTGTGCGAGATTCTGACTGAAGGACAGGGGCCAAGGTGACCTCAGCCAGCAGACATCGAAACACCAACCACCCGAAGTTTATCTGGGTGTCATGAGTCAGTTACCAACCCTTTCCAGATGCTGTCCATCCTCACAGCCTTCCCTCTACCTGGAGGATTCTTTCTTGTGGTTCCTGACACAGCTAACCTCCGCCTCTATGATAATGCCTCATTCTGTTGTTTTCTTTGTTTTGACACAGGGTTTTATGGAACTCAGGCTGGCCTTMAGCTCCTAATTTTCCTGCTTCCATCCAAGAGTAGCTGGACTATGGGTACACACTGCCGTGGGCAGTTTATGTGGGACTATGGGTAGAAAGCAGGAACAGGGCTAATCCCTTACCTCCTGTCACACAGTTCATGCTCCTTTCTCCAGCCTCCTTTTGGGGAATAAATCACCCACCTTCCCCTTTCTCCAGAAGCTCTTGATTTGTATTTTTCCTGTGGCATTTGTATTTTTTCTGCCATATATTATAGTTATTATGTCCGTGTCTGTTTCCTTCACTGAGTGGTAAGCATCTCAAGGTGGCTAAAGAACATGTTTTATCCAACTCTGATTCCCCACACAGCGTGGCCAATGTCTGGAATGTGGTATGTGCTCAATCACTGTGTGGAATAACACTAAATGGGCATGTTCTTCCTCTTTATAGGTCATGTGCTTTCTGGGAAAGCTATTGAGATTTTAGGCAAGTGACCAGTTGGTTTTATGTCCCTTGCTTTCCTGTGCATTCTGGAAGAAGCAGGAAAAGGAAAAATACCTGTAGATCCATATTCTGGAGAGTTCTGCCAGTGCTCCTGAGAGGGGGCAAGAACAGCAGTCGTAATTGACACCCGCAGGCGCTTATTCTTTCACACCCATTCACACTGCCC
Source organism: Apodemus speciosus (assembly GCA_002335545.1). NCBI lineage: Eukaryota > Metazoa > Chordata > Mammalia > Rodentia > Muridae > Apodemus > Apodemus speciosus. The sequence continues at coordinate 119,937 of BDUI01000999.1, forward strand.
AGTCTCACAAGGCTCTAGGAAGTATCCCAGGAAGCAGTGAATGGCTGTTCCAGCTGAGGAAACAAAAGCTCAGAAAAAATAAAGCAACCTGCTGAATATTGAATTGTCTCAAGCCCAGCTCTGTTGACTTCACACCCCCTTCCCTGGAACTACAGGGGTCACAGAGCTCTACCTATGCCAACTCCCATAACACTTTGCTAAGGAAGGACAGAAGGCTAGACTGGAACCCTTCATAAGTATGGTTGCACTGGGCCCCAGTCATTAACATCATACATGTTTATCTGTGTCTGCTCCTTTATTTCTCTGTCCACAGCTCAGGCCTCTGTCAAGCCCCTCACTTTTACTGGGTCTTGGTTTTCAGGTCTGTAAATAGAGGCTGAGCTAGAAGTCACTTTCACTCCAAGGCATAGCACAGAATTTCTCACACCCTGCTGGTGGACAACTCCCGGCTCCAACACTAGAGGCCTCCCAGACTCCAGCTGACATGATGAGGTGTGGAGCCAACACTGCAGCCTCTCCCAGGCTGGCTGTGGAACCTGAGCCTCCTCTAGACGGCAGGGCCGCTCTGCACAGATCAAATCCAGAGCCCCATTAGTCATGTCAGATGACATAGTTAACACTTGAGGCAGGCATAGCCAGTTCATCAAAAGCCTAAATGTGCTGGCTGCACCAGTGAAGCTGAAGAACTACTGTATATGAGGCAGCAGCATATCAGAGGAGCAGCGCCAGAGTGCTTCCACATCGGGTTTTGATTAATCACATAGACAAGTCTTTAATCAGTGCCAGGGTAGTGGCCAGGGAACTTATGGGAAGGCAGGATGTTATGCTTTCGTTCCCTGAGGTCCCATAAAGCAATGAAAGATGAGGGACAGAATCACTGCTCGTTGGACATTTATCGTCCATGCAGACCCAGAAAACACAAATAATTATTTGAATCAAAACCTAACCTCATTTTCCCAACTCACTGGAAACCAGGTATGTTCCCCTCTGCCCCTGTCCACTGAGGCATACAGCTGAGCAAAAGATGTAAGTTCTGAAAGTTCTATAGCACTGAGAGCATCTTCAGGTTTCCTCATCCTAAAGAAGATGCCTGAAGATAACTGGGAAGGTACCTACCCCCAAAAGCTCCCTGCCTCCAGCCCATCACCATCCTATGAACTGATGTCAGAAGTATGTACTCTTTCAACTCTTTAGATATTTAAGTAAGATACATAGAGTGAGCCAAGTACGGGGGGGGGGGGTACATGCCTTTAATCTCAGCATCTAGAGAGGTGCTGTCTGGTATTATGATGCATGATTTTAATCCCAGCACTCCAGAAGCAGAAGCAAGTAGTCTCTGAATTTTAAGGCCAGCCTAGTCTACAAAAGTCCCAGACTAGCCATGGCTACATAGTGAGACCCTGTGTCAAAAAGAAAGAAAGGAAAGGAAAGGAAAGGAAAGGAAAGGAAAGGAAAGGAAAGGAAAGGAAAGAAGAAAAGAAGAGGAAGAAGAAGAAGAAGAAGAAGAAGAAGAAGAAGAAGAAGAAGAAGAAGAAGAAGAAGAAGAAGAAGAAGAAGAAGAAAAGAAAAAGAAAAAGAAAAAACAGACGCATCGCACATAGCAAGCATTGTTATGGAGTCAAATAGAGAGCCTTGGGGAGTGGTGTGGGTCCACAAAAGGAACTAATGTGTAGCTAGTGGCATCGAATCACACAGAAGTCGAAGCATCAGAATATGGTTTCAGGACGATTTGGGTTTAATCTTAGCTTTCAGAAGCAGGAGAGATAGTTTAGTAGATGAGAGCACTTGATGCTCTTGTCTCAACAAGACAAGAGTTCTAGTCCCAGAATCCACACCGTGAAGCTCACGCCACCTCTAGTTCCAGGGGATCTGGTGCACTCTCCTGGCCTCCTTGGGTGCCTGCACGTATGTATGTATAACACACAGACAAATATGCATACACATAACTAGAAAAGAAAAACACATCTTAAAACACTTGTTAAAAACAAACCTCAGGCCAGGCAGAGGTGGTGCATGCCTTTACTCCTAGCACTTGGGAGGCAGAGGCAGGCGGATGGATTTCTGAGTTTGAGGCCAGCCTGGTCTACAGAGTGAGTTCCACGGCAACCAGGGCTACACAGAGAAACCCTGTCTTGAAAAAACAAAAATACAAAAACAGAAAAAACAAAAACAAAACAAAAACAAACCTCAGATGACTGGAGAGATGGCACAGCAGCTAAGAGTACTGCTGCTCTTCCAGAAGACTCGGGTTCAATTCTAAGAACCTACATGTTCACACCCATCTGTAACTCTGGTTCTAGGGAATCCAATTCCCTCTGCACACAGGCACACACCCATAATCCATAGACATAAAAAAATAAGAACAAAAGAATTAAAAGAAATATCTCATTTTATTTATGACCTTCCTTTGACTGAGTTTTAATGACAGTCTATTATGTGGTCCTGCACGTGGCAATTGTGAAGATGGTGAGAGCTGGATGGAAAGTATAGAGCACAAGGCTCAGCACTGATCAGGTAGAAATTAAACAAGCAACATGCCTTAGATAGGGTTTTACTGCTACGAACAGATACCATGACCAAAGCAAGTCTTATAAAGGACAACATTTAACTGGGGGCTGGCTTACAGGTTCAGTTCATCAAGCATGGCAGCATCTAGGCAGACTTAGTGCAGGAGGAGTGAGCTTTCTACATCTTCATCTGAAGGCTGCTAGCAGAATACTGGTTTCCAGGCAGTGAGGATGAGGGTCTTAAGCCCATGCCCACAGTGACACACCTATTCCAACAAGGCCATACCTCCTTATAGTGCCACTCCCTGGGCTAAGCATATACAAACTATCACACACCAGGGAGTTGAAGAGCACTTGCTATTTTTCACAAGACCTGGGTTCAGTTTCCAGCACCCACATGTCTTACAACCACCCACAATCCCAGTTCCAGTGGATCTGGTCCTCTCTTCTGACCTCTGCGATTACCAGGCACACATATCATACACATACATGCAAGAGGTAAAGCACTCACGCATGTAAAATTAAATAAATATAAAAACAAAATTACCACCAAGAAAGTTCTGATAAGAGTGCTTTGTTTATTCCTGAAACAAATAACCATCAACCAGAGGTCCTATTCTAGCCTCTGTTCTGGACACTGGATACTTATTTAGTGTGGTTTGAATAGGTTTGGCCCCCACAGGTTCATGTATTTGAATGCTTGGCCCATAGGGAGTGGCACTATTAGGAAGTGTGGCCTTGTTAGTGGCACTATTAGGAAGTGTGACCGTGTTAGAGTAGATGTGGCCTTATTGAAATCAGTGTGGAGGAAGTGTGTCACTGTGGGTGATGGGCTTCATTGTCTCCTGTGTTCAAGCTCCACCCAGTGTTTGACAGTTCCTCCTTACTACCTGTAGACCAACATGCTTCCTGCTATGATGATAACAGACTAAACTTCTGAAACTGTAAAGCAGCCCCAATTAAATATTTTCCTTCAAACAATTGCCTTGGCCATAGTATCTCTTCACAGCAATGAAAACCCTAATTAAGACAAAAATTCGTACCAGGGAATAGGGTATTTGCTCTGATAGGCTTGACCATGTTTTTGTTTGAAGGAATGTGATTTTGGGATTTGGGGTTAGAAAAGCAATGGGATACTTTAAGCACAGCTTAATGGGCCATACTATAAAAACATGGAAGACAGTGGTGCTGAGGGTGATTTGAATTGTGGGAGCCTGGCTCATGAGGTTTCAGAAGAGAAGAATTTTARTATGTTGCCTAAAGATTGCTCTTGTGATATTTTGGTGAAGAATGTGGTTGCTTTTTGCCCTCGTTCGAAGAGTCTGCTTAAAGCTAAGATGAAGAGTTTTAGATTAATTGCTTTGACAAAAGAAATCTCAAAACAGCTAAGCATTGATTCTGTCCTGTGGTTCACTCTTAAGAGTATTTTGATCAAAAAATATATGGCCCAAGGTTCAAAGGGCACTAGGAAGTGGAATGGACCTAAATCTATGTTCAAGGAGAAAAACAGATTAAAGATATTAAATGGAATTAAGAAAGTGGCAACCTCATGGCAAGATCTCACCCAGCTAAGTAAGCTTCCGTCTTGTGAAAAGGTTACTACCCAAAGGACGTTGCCACATATTCTAAATTTACAATGTGTCTGTTGTTATAGGAGGGATAGTTATATCATGCTATGCATTATTATGACCTGGTTCTTGTTTTCATTTAGACATAAGGAGGTATGATTGTCAATTATGTAGACAATGGGTAGTTGTGATGGTTATTCTCAGTTGTCAACCTGACTATATCTGGAATGAACTACAAATCAGAAATGGAGTGCACACCTGATTAAGATCTTGAGGCAGGAAAGTAACATGCCTTAGATCCAAATCTTGAGGCTGGAAGACACAGGCTTTTGGTGTGGATTGATACACACAGATCTTGAGACATAGTGGCCATGCTTATAAAGATCTATAATGAAAAAGAATTAAGGAAAAGCATATGTTCAGGCATGGTGATATACACCTTTAATCCCAGCACTCAGGAGACAGAGGCATGCAGATCTCTGAGTTCAAGGTCAGTATACAGAGCAAGTTCCAGAACAGTCAACCTTAGGCAGTGAAGGAAACCATGGAAAACAGAAAGCTGGGGAAGATGTAATTGAACAAGGGGACTATGTGAGGGCCCCAGCAAGCAGCAGAATGTGGTAGCTCTGGCCATGTGGTACTGGCCTTAGAATCAAGGATGGAATTTCCCTCTACAACTAAGGAAAGCTGCTGAAGCCAGAAATGTGTCAGGGGTGTCCCCCGCTTAGAGGTCTAGAGAGGCCACTGAGTGAAAAGGGTTATGGGATTTCCTTCAGAGACTAAGGAAACCAGCTGAGGCTAGGCATGAAGGCCTAGAGAGGCCACAGCATGAAGTTGTGAAGGTGAAATATGGATCACCTTGGAGACCCCAAGAGGTTAGAGATGCCAGAGTCATGGGATACCTGTCAAGGAAAGCTACTAACAGAAAGTAAAACCAGCCCACGAAAAAGAAGTGTGCTGCAGTCAACAAAGCTGAAAGGAGTTGGAGATCTGCAGAGCATTATGATGCCAAACATGGAGATGCAGAGTTGGGAGCTTGCCCTGGGGATTTTCAGTCTTGCTTTGGTCCAGTATTTCTTCACTATGCTCCCTTTCCCTCATTTTGGAACAGTAATGTATATCCTATGCCATGATATGTTGGAAGTATGTGATCTGCCTTTTTGATTTTATAGGGGGTTACGGTTAAGAAATTCTGTGAATCTCAGACTTTGAACTCTGGACTTTTAAACATTTGTTTAGACTGTGACAGACTATGGGGACTTTTGAAGTCAGAGTAAATGCATTTTTGCCTTATGTTATGGCTACAAGCCAATGGGGAGCAGAGAGTAGAATGTGGTGCTTTGAATAAATTTGGCCCCTATAGATTCATGTGTTTAAAAACTTGACCCATAGGGAGTAGCACTATTAGGAGGTGTGGCCTTGTTGGGGAAAGTGTGTCACTGTAGGGGTGGGCTTTGAGGTTTCCTATGCTCAAGCTCCACCCAGTGTGAGACAGCTCCTCCTTGCTGCCTGTGGGTTAAGATGTTAACTCTCAGCTCCTTCTCCAACACCATGTCTGCTTGCATGCTATCATGCTAATGACAGACTAAACCTCTGAAGCTGTGAGCCAGCCCTCAAGTAAATGTTTTCCTTATGCTTTGGTCATGGTGTCTCTTTACAGCAATGGAAATTGTAACTAAGATACACAGGACCCTCGGGCCACCCTTGAATGAAGACTATTGCCTACAGGAGAATAGTGGTGACCTAACATAGCAAGCAAAGGGAGGTGAGCATGGTGGTGCCGCCTCCAATTCCAGCACCAAGACAGGAAGATTCAAGTTCAAGGCCAACATGAGGTAGGTGTGAAATCAGCTTAGGCTACACACTGGGACAGTCTCAAAATCAGCCAGTCAGTAAAAAACAATGGGAAATGATTACAGGCCTACAGACACAAGTCTATACAGGGTTAACAAGGAGGAAAAACCAAGGGCATGTCACCTGGAAAAGCAGGACAGACTTTCCTGACAAGGTGATGCTTGAGCCAAAATTGATATATGAGAATATTGTAATTTCAAAGAAAGAAAGGCATCCCGTGCATGACACACAGTGCCCTTCTGTTGTGGCTGGAGTCTCTGGGTCCCCAAAGGTTCCTATGCTAAAACTTAGCCCTTAGTGTTTTTATTTAGAGGTAGTACACCTTTAAGAAATGAGACTAGCAGCTCAGATACTAGGAATATTTGTCTAGCATTCTCTAAGGTCCTGGCTTTGAATCCTAACACAGAAACAAAAATAGTAGCCCATTGTCTCCTTCTTGGTTATTTACGAGCTGATATTTAGTTGTTTTTAAATTTAACTCTATATTTCTCATAACAAAAATTATTTATCCAGCTAGGCTTAGTGGAGTATGTCTGTAATTCCAGAATGTGGAAAGCAGAGGTAAGAGTATCAAGAGATCAGAGGGCTGAAGAGATGGCTCAGCAGTTAAGAGCAAGTGCTTCTCTTGGAGAGGATCTGAGGTCAGTTCCCAGCACCTATATGGCAGCTCACGAGCATCTGTAACTCCAGCTCTAGGGCATCTGATGCCTTCTTCTGGCTTCTGC